>JASCZI010271866.1:209574-221140 GCA_036250425.1 Stylosanthes scabra
GGTGTTGCTTCATCCTGATAAGAACAAATGTGTGGGAGCTGATGGGGCGTTTAAGCTTGTTTCCGAGGCATGGACGTGGCTGTCAGATAGTGCTTTGCGCAGTACGTATGATCTCAAGAGAAATGGACAGTTGGGTGGGGTTACTCAGACAAATTTGTCTTCTGGCCACGCTACAGGTTATAGCAAATGTTCCAATTTGTCCTCTTCTCATGGTAGGCATGACACCTTTTGGACAATTTGCACCTCTTGTAAGGTTCAGTATGAGTATCTGCGCAAGTATGTGAACAAAAAACTTTCGTGTAAGAACTGTCGTGGCACTTTTGTTGCTGTTGAAACTGGGGCAGCCCCAGCAAATGGTTCATTTCCATATTGTCCTTGGTCCTATGTGCCCGGAAATGGGTATGGAAGTCATTCCTACGATGGAGTTGCTTATGTTCCAACCACTGCTGCCACCTATTTCAACGGCAATGGCGTTGCAGGATACCATTCTGGTCATGGATATGATTATGTTTCAAATGTTTCATTTCAGTGGGGCTCTTCTGGTCACGTGAATCAAAATGGACCAACTACCGTATCTACTGATTCTGTTTATCAAACCAATGGAAATGTGAAGAGAGGAAGACCAAAAATCAAATCAGTTGACAAGATGCATCGTGTGGCCGCCGAGACTGTGATCAACACACATTCAGATGTGTCGTTCGTTTATAATGAACAACAGGATCTTAAGATGAGTAGACCAGACAAGAAAAGGAAAGTAGTTGCAGCAGACGAAAAGGGGTCAAAATGCGCTTCTGAATCATTTTTGGCTAATGGTAATGAAAGCCTTGGGCAAGGCCTGAAGGTTTCCTGCGGAAGTGAAGTTCAAACCAAGCAGTGTTCCATGGCACCAGCTTTTGATGCGAGAAAATTATTGATTGAGAAGGCCAGGACAGAAATTAGAAAGAAACTGGAAGAGATGAAGTTGGCATCCGAAATTGCTGCAGCAGCAGCTGTCAGTGCGAGAGAGAAGTCTCAAGCTGAAAAGTCTCAAGCTGAAGATGGTCAAGTAAAAAGAGAGACATGTAGAAGAACAGTTCTGAATGCTTCTGGTCATCAAGTAGAGCGCAAGAAAATTGGTCCAGCCACTATAACTGTCCCAGATTCTGACTTCCATGACTTCGATAAAGATAGGTCAGAGGAATGCTTCAAGCCAAAGCAGATATGGGCCTTGTACGATGAGGAGGATGGAATGCCACGATTATATTGCCTGATCCGTGAAATTATCTCAGTTGATCCATTCAAGATTCACATTAGCTACTTAAGTTCCAAAACTGATAGTGAGTTTGGCTCAGTAAACTGGCTTGATTCTGGTTTTACTAAATCTTGCGGAAATTTCAGGGCATGGAATTCTGATGTCGTTGACCAAGTTAACATCTTCTCCCATCTTCTAAGTAAGGAGAAGGCTGGTCGAGGTGGTTGCGTTCGACTATATCCCAGAAGTGGAGACATTTGGGCCGTTTATCGAAATTGGTCACCAGACTGGAACAGATCTACTCCAGATGAAGTGAGGCATCAGTATGAAATGGTGGAAGTGCTGGACGATTACTCTGAGGAACTTGGTGTGTGCGTTTCGCCCCTTATCAAGCTGGCTGGATATAAGACAGTTTATCAAAGGAATACAGATAAAAGTGCCATCAGATGGATACCGAGGAGAGAAATGTTGCGCTTTTCACACCAAGTGCCTTCTTGGTTGCTCAAGGGGGAGGCAGAAAATTTGCCTGAAAGGTGTTGGGATCTTGATCCGGCTGCGACTCCGGATGACCTTCTTCATGCAGCAGCTGCAGAAGCAGAGGCTCTTTAGGGCATTTGGGGGAGTAATATTTGGGGGTTGCACTTTAGCATACTAAGCTCTCAATATTTTAGATTTAACTGTTACACTGTGTCCACTTGGTCAGATACCAATGAGGCATTAACCACGGGTCTTTTTAGAGGGTGAAATTTTTATTTTGTAACATTAATCTCTATTTCTAGACACTGAGATTTAGTATTAGTGATTGCTTGTTGGGTTAAGTTTCTTGTTGCCATAGGAAGTGTAACTCTTGGTTAAGAGGTTCAGGATAGAGTTGTCATTTTGATGATGGCTCTGCATGCTTTGTAACTCTACTTCTGGCCACTATTTACTGGCAAAGAATTCATTCAATGAAATGAAGGCTGAAATCAAATTTAAATGCAACTTCTTCAGAGACTATGTTATTGAGGGGAAACAATGAAGATGTAGAATTCTTGTATTGTATCACTCTTGACAGAACTGAAGGTGAATCCAATGGTCAAGCTATGAATTCTTTTGTCTTTATTGTTGTCTCTTTATGTTCATAGTTGCTTTTCTTGTTAAATTGGTCACGTTACCTAATAGTGTTGTTAAAATGTATAATTCTCTAACTAAATAGTAAATACTCAATCAACAGAGCATTTATTGCTAAATCAAGTCTACACTCTTGATCTCTCACAAATGGTGTGCTTCTCATTGTTTTATTCCTCCCTCTTTTTTGGTGTACCTTTTACAGATAGTGAACAATCTAAAATGCAAGTCAGCTAACCATTTGTGTTGGGCCTAAGTGAACTCATCCAAAAACAAATCATGAGGTTTTTGTGGCAGAAGGTTCAAATCTAAAGAGTGGCCAATCTGCAGCCGAGGCCTGGTTGAAATGGCAATGGGGTTTGCCTCACATGCAGCTGCACCGGGTTCGAATCCTCATTGAGGAATTTAGAACTATAATAGTGTGGGTGAGTGTTGTGATACTTAGGATTGGGGCTTGTCCAATCTATGACAAAAAAAAAAAAAAAAAAAAGTGGCCAATCTCCTTTTGTACTAGTGGTAATCGAATAGTGCCTCAAAACCTAAGGATCAATGTCGAGACCAGACATTTGCACTTAAGGCTATAATTTAAGTGATGATCTTTCGAGTCATGTAATGCTTAGAATTAGAGGCTGTCCAATCGATCGACTAAAAAAAAATCTAAAGAGTGGAGTATAAGACCCTCTTCTAATGTGTGTGACAGTGTGAGTAGTGTAAGACCAAAAGGAGGGGAAAAAAAATCATGCCATGATAAAGATGGTTGCATTTGGCCAAGGCTGCCCGGATAAGATAATGCGTGGAATTAATATTACTTAATGAAACATAAAAAGACCAAGACTTTGTCAAAGTCTTCTACTTATGCTGCTTTTGTTTGTTTTGTTAACTGTAACTGAACTTGAGGGACAATTTCTATGGCTTGCTGCTGTCTTGCATGCTGGAAGGGAGGTGATAGTTATTAGCTTGTGTCTCTCCAAAGTATATGCAGAAACCAAGGTACTTATAACACATAACTAGCTGTTTGTTCTGTTTTCTTTACCAATTTTACCATTTTGTAATATGAAAATTGTATATTCACTGGTTTATGCTTTAAAGTCCTTGAATCGAGTTCCTTAAGCAGAGTTTTAATGCCTTTGACATTGCCATATTGAGAAATACTTGATTAAAAGGCTACCAAGTGAATATTAGCACTAAATAATTAGATGATTATTAGTAATAAAAGTCACTAACATGAACCTTATGTTGACATATGACAAGTTCATCTCTTGTGCTAAAGTCAGGTTGCAATTAGCTGAGCCTTGATGGATTGCTTTACTGGTTTTGCCTCTTCCGTTGCAAGAGATCTGGTGTGTGGCGCGGTTGATGAGTTGAGCTATCCCTGCTGCTTCAACAATTTCGTCGACGGCCTTCAACAAAAGGAAGACAAATTGATAAGAACAAGGAATAGTGTCAAAAACCGTGTTAAACACTCAAAGAAACAAGCAATAAAGAACACTGAAGTTTTCGATGCATGGTTAGAGGAATCCAGTCCTCTAAAAAACAATGTAGAAGATTTGCTCAAAAAAGCAAGAACAAACAAGAGCTGTTGTTTTGGCCTTTGTCCAAATTGGATTTGGAGATACCATCTTGCCAAGAAATTATCAAGGAAAAAACAGGAAATTGAGAAGTGCATTGAAGAAGGTAAAGAGTATATGCAATTCGAACGTGTTGCTTCGCTGCCTCCCCCTCGACATCTCTCTGAGGCGAAACGTTTGAAATTTGAAAGTATGCAATATCCTTATGAGCAAATTCTGGAAGCACTAAAAGATGAGAAGGTTACTACTATTGGATTGTATGGCATGGGAGGTTGTGGTAAAACTACCATGGCATTGGAACTTATGAGGACTGCAGAAACTGAGCATCTTTTCGATATGGTGCTTTTTGTGCCTGTGTCTAGTAAGGTTGAAGTTCGAAAAATCCAAGATAAGATTGCTAGTATGCTGCAGTTCGAGTTTCCAGAAGATGGAGAGAGGGAGAGAGCCCAACGTTTGAGCAAGAGACTAACTCTTGATGATGAGAGTACCCTTGTGATCTTGGATGATGTGTGGCAATTGCTTGATTTCGGTGAAATAGGAATACCTTCAGGAGAGGATCATGGAAACTGCAAGGTTCTCATTACCACTCGATCCGGAACGGTTTGTGGTTTGATGGATTGCCAAAGAATAATTCACTTGGCAACTTTGACTGATGAAGAAGCATGGTTGCTTTTTCAAAAGCAAGCCAACATATCTAAAGACATGGATAATAATCTTAAGCAATTGGGAAGACTGATATCAGATGAATGTAAAGGGTTGCCTGTTGCTATTGCTGCAATGGCAGGGACTTTGAAAGGCAAGGCTGAAGATGATTGGAGGGTTGCATTAGATAGACTAAGAAGATCAATTCCGGTGAATATCGAAAAAGGTTTGCAAGATCCTTACAATTGCCTGCGAGTAAGCTATAATAATTTGGACACTGAAGAAGCCAAGTCACTTTTCTTGTTGTGTTCTGTATTCCCTGAAGATTTTAACATCCCAGTGGAAACGTTAATCAGAATTGCAATAGGGTTGGGCATAGTTGGAGAAGTTAGATCGTTTGAAGGGGCAAGGAATGAAGTGAGTTGGGCTAAGAATGTGCTGATAAGTTCTTGTTTGTTGTCATTTTCGTGTGGCGATGATGAGGGAGAATGTGTCAAAATGCATGATTTAGTTCGCAACATAGCCCTCTGGATTGCAAAGGAAGAGAATAAGGTGGTGAAGTGTGCCTTGGAAAAGGATGTGACTTTTGAATCCAATTCCATAAAATACTTGTGGTGTAAGGAAGTTCCAATTGATTTGGATTGTTCTAGTATTGAACTTCTGTGCTTAAAAACTGATCTACACATATCAGATGAAGTTTTTGAAAGAATGGAAAGGCTCAAAGTTTTGTCTCTTTGTTGGGAAGGTACTCACCGTGGAGCACTATCAATCACATCGTTCAAATCGCTGTTGAACCTTCGCTGTCTGTTCTTAGAATGGTGGGACTTAGGTGATATCTCATCTATAGGCTGCATGAAGAAACTTGAAAGTCTTACATTGAGTCTTTGTTCATTCTATGAATTACCTGATGCTGTAACCACACAATTGACAAACCTGAGATTGCTGCATCTGTCAAAGTGTGACATTGAAACTAATCCTTTCAGAGTGATCGGAAGACAACAACTGTTGGAAGAACTGTACTTTTATGACTATGAATGGGGTTTTGATATTGGAGAACATGCTGAATTCTTAACAAATTTTAGTGTCCCTCAAGCATTGCAGAGATATCAAATAAAGTTAGGACCTGAATTCGAAGATTATGAGAAGGAAATTCTCAGTGGTCACAGAACTTTAGTTCTTAGCTATTTTGATACATCAAATGCAGCAGTTGTGGATTTGGCGAAAAAAGCAGATGTTCTGCTCCTAGCAAATATCAAAGCAGAAGGTAAAAATATCATCCCTGACATATTTCAAATAGAAAGTGGAGGAGCTATGAATTACAGGTGGATTGAGCTTCGGTTACGTGATTCTGAGAAGATGGAGTGTTTGGTAGACACCTGCAGCCATTATAAACAAGAAGGAACTCTCTTTTCCGAGTTGCGCAAGCTGGCAATCGAATGCATGGAGAACTTAGGAGCATTATGCCATGGTATGCCTCCAGTTGGCCTTTTCAAGAAATTAGAGCAACTATATATCTACAAATGTCCAGTTTTAACATGTCTCTTCGATCACGCGGTTGCTCGAAATTTGGTAAAGCTGGAAAAACTAGAGATAGTGTATTGTGATGGACTGAAGTGCATAATGGAAGATGATGACAGAGAGATTAAGGAGACAAATAGAGTAGATGACATTTTGGTGTTCTCAAAATTGAAGCAGCTTCGAATCAATGGTTGCTTGATGCTGGAATATACAATTCCGGTTGCCTTTGCTCAAAGCCTTGTACAGTTGGAGTCTCTGGAAATTTCCAGATGTGGTGAGTTGAAACAAGTGTTTGGACAAAGCATGAACCAAGATCACAGTCAAAGCAAACCGGATAACGAGCTTCTTGCTCTCAAAAAGCTTCGACTTACTTCCAACTCGAATATGATTAGCATTTTCCCCCAACATTGTTCTGCAACATTGCCATCTCTGCAGGAGTTTTATCTGTGGGATTGTCCTAAGTTTGATATAGCTGTCAATACATTCAAGGCTAATCATAGGAAGGTAAGAAGTAGGATTAACACATTATTAAGAATAATCTACCATTAACTGTGAATTTATTAATTATTTTCCTTTCCTTGTTAGCAATGCTTTCTTTCTTTTTCTCTTTTTTTGCACGCTTTCGCGTTTATATCTCTTAATTACATTACAGGATGTTATGACCATTGAGAAGGAGTTCCTGACTTCAAAATCTATAGTGATAAACAACTCCAACATGGAAAGTATTTATAACCTTGATGGGGTGGATACACTTGGACAACCAATCAGCTTGAGTTTGCAATACCTACGGCTGCTTTATCTATGTCAAATGAAGCATATCTGTGTTGGTCTGAAAAACTCCTTTGCCTTCCAACATCTAAAGAAATTAGAAATATATGGATGTGAAAAGGTTGAGGTAATCTTTCCTGTTTCTGTTCTGCCATACCTACCAGAATTGGAGCGACTAGAGATAACAGAATGCCAAGAGTTAAAGCAAATCATTGAAGAGGATGTGGAGAGTAAAAGGTTGTCGAATCACTTTCATCTGCAGCCATGCTTCCCGAAACTAGCTGCACTTGTTGTCAACAATTGTCACAGCTTAAAACGTCTGTTTTGTGCTTCTGCATCAAATGATCTTCCCAATCTGAAGTTGCTCATCATATGGGGAGCCAGTGAGCTAGAAGAACTGATCGGCGATGAAACCAAAAAGGTGAAAGTTGAGCTTCCAAAGCTTAAACTTGCAGTGCTAACCTATCTATCCAGCCTTTGCCAAGGGATCGAATTGCCCAGTCTAATGCTTCGTGTTGTCCATGATTGTCCAAAACTCTCTCTGACTTCATCATTTCATACGCTTGAGGACTTTGAAGGAAAACTTTCTGAATTGGATAAAGGTAAGTATTCTTCTCTGGTGCATACATTGTTATGCATTGCCACTAAGAGTTTCCTTGTCTGATAAAGCCCTTATGTAATTTCTTTTTGGAAGATTTGGAAATTGACGAGTTTTATCGGTGGAAGTTAGTCAAGATGGTTGGTGAAATGATTAAATCGGATAGCAGAGTTGAGGATCCTACTAAGGAAGTTAGTATATACTTTCCAGTTGGCCCTGAAGATGAAACCAGAAGCACTATTGAAATTCATCAGGTATACAATGAAAAACAACTTGAAGTGAATAATTGATGTAGAAATGAGATCAAGAAACATTGATGCCAACTATAACTGACCTTGTTTCATATATTTGCATTGTGTTTGTTTTGGTATTTGTATAGAGTATTGGGAGAGGCATTGAAGAAGGAGCTACTTCACATAATGGCAAGACAGTAACTCTCTCAACTCATTCACAATCAGCTAGACCAAAGTCAGGCCAGTTAGTAAATTCTCGGCGTAAATCATATTCACATGTAAGTTCATTTTATGTAATTGGAATGTTGAATATTTTAGTTCAACTTGTTTCTGATTTATTATTTATCAAAGTTTTAGTGAATATGTTGTTGCAACAATACCACACCCCTAATTTAACTTGAACCTCTTATATCCAAAGTTGTTGCTTAGCAGATCGCAAATTGATGAGATTAATGCTGATGCTTCTTTCTGTTACTCTGTTTTTTGTTCTTCGCAGCCAACTAATAAAGATAATGAGCATGGCCCTATAATTATTAGAGACTCCAAGTATGATGTTCCCATCAGTCCTTGTGTTTCTACTCTCGGAGAAGACCATCCTGCCACCGATGATAGTTTGGTGGAGAAGGCCGTTGCCGACATAGAAGAATCTCTAAAGATGCCTCTGAAGGACATAGCTAGTTCCAAGGCTAACTGTCTTCGCCTTCTAACAGCTCTTAAATTCTTGTCTCACCTTCCTTTAGAAGTTGAATCTCTATCAAGTGGACTTAAAGCTATAATACACTCTTTACACCAAGAATTTCCAAGCATTCTATGGTCCTTTAAACAAGCCTTTGAAGCAGCCCATGGCTTTGCAGTGCTTGAAGAAAAGGAGCAATACATTAAGGAAGAGCCTAGTTATGGGAACGATAAACCCTACAAGGCTAAAAAGATGGAGGAAATTGTAAAGGAAGGAATAGAAGACTGTGAAGCTGACCTATCATCTCTTGACGAGGAAAAGAAGCAATGCATTCTTGGAAGTACAAGGGTGAGGAAGGAATATCAAAGAAAGGCAAGGGAACAATTATTTGAGGTCAACTATAAATGGTCAGCTTTGTGTAGCCAATTTCAGCTTAAGGATTTTTCATGATTACTGTACTTCTAAGTTCTAACACAGTTAACAATGCCTTTGTATGTATAATAACTCCATGCCAGCACCACAATTGATTGCACAAATTAAATCCAAGAACCGGTTCACAGAGTATAGAACCACTACAGTTAATGCTTAGACAGAAGTTCATAAGCAGCAAAGATTTTCTTTTGTCAACCAGCAACTTCAAATATATGATTTTGCAAATTTTCTCCAGTATTTTGCTCATCAAATTTGGCCTTAGAGGACCACGAATTAACCAAACACTAATGCTTGCTTATGGTGTGTGTCTCTAATTACGATTTCCATTATTAACTTGGTATGCAGTTATGCAGCTATATAAAACCAATGGCACTAGTGAAACACTTTCAAACTTGTTTCAAATCTCTAGAAAGCCTAGAAAATGCTCTTAACAAAAATGTTTGCAAAGAGAATACAATGTTTCGAAAATCATACAGTATTTTTTATCCTTGGAGAGGGCTTTCGCTTCGACGATCGAGTTGATGGCGTTCGCTTAGGAGTAGCAGCAGCAGGAACAGGAGGAGGATCGGTTAAGGAAGTGGTGTATAGGAACTGCTTGTGTGCACCAACATGGTTGCAAAGAAGACGAAGCTTCTTCCTCTCCCTCATCCATTTCAGCATTATCTTCATGTGATTCTTGCTCGTCAAATCTTTCAACCCTACTTCCTGATAATAACATGAATATTCACTACTTACTCACATGAATAACATGAAGGAATGGTTAATTAGTTAGTTAGAGTTACCTTGACGCGGTTCCAGGTGTTGGAAACAGTGATTGGACCATGCTCCTTCACGATATCGAAGAGGACGGTGGCGATGGTGTTCCTCTGCTCCGGTGGCGTCTTCATCGCAACAGGTTCAATCTTCGGTTTCGATTTCCTAGCTAAGAATCTCACTGCCGTCCCAAACATTTTCTTCAATTGATTCTATCAGCACAGTAACACGCTATCACTATCATCATCAATTGAATTTGATAACATTTTTCTAATCTCTGCAACATTCTTTCGTTTAGGAGTGATTGGAAATTGGAAATGAGCTTACCTGCGCTGTGCTTTCTTCTTCGTCTTCGCTGGACTCTCAACTATGGAGGGTTCCGGTTCCGGTTGAGTAAGGTGGCAAGTTCCAGTGTTTAACATTGGGCCGGGTGGGTCTCAAATCAGCCCATTTATGTTCTTATTGGGCCTATAGGGACCTCCGGCCCTCCTCCTTCAAAAACGAAAAGAAGAAAAAAAAAATTAACAGAAAAAAGAAGAAAAATCAAACCAATGCCATAATTGCATTGACTAAGGGGTCAACGCTGCCCACGGTCTTGCATGCAGAATTGCAGATAATAATAATAATAGTAATAATAATTGTATGGTTGCAAACCTTAAGGAACATGATGAAATACAGTGAATGGAAGAAGGAACACTCTGATCTAGCTGGAGCCTTCAAGCTTGTGTTGGAAGCTCAACAAAACAAGGTAAACTTTTTACTTTAGCACAAAATTCATTTAATCATGAAAAATGCTTCTTAATTCTGAGGTTCCAATTCCAAATATATTGAACCAAAACTTTTGAACAAATAAGTATTTATCATCCAAAGTAGAGACTAGATTACCAAAATAAAAAGGACATAAATGAAAATGTTTAAATTTTAGGAATTTGATTGAAAGTTTAGTAAAATTATAGAGGAAGACAAAGTAATTAAACCATTTTGTAAATTACTTCAACTATACCTCTATCTATTAATATCTGCTGATATTAAAATATAATAATTAGTCTATCTTTTATTATTAAGAATTTGCATGAATTAGTATAAATTAAGTGATTCAAGTCTATCTCTTGTGTTCAGGTTAAGCTGCATTTAGAAAAGTTGTAAACTTACTATGGATTGCATTTCTGGTTTTGCATCTTCCATTTCAAGAGATTTGGTGGTAGGAACAACAAATCAATTGCGCTATCCTTGTTGCTTTAATGATTTCGTTAAAGACCTTGAACAAGAGGAAGAAAAGTTGATCACAACAAGAAACAGTGTTGAAGACCGTGTTAAACATGCCAGAAAACAAGTCATAAAGAATGCTGAAGTTGTTAATGCATGGTTGGAGAAATCTAACCCTCTCAAGGATAAAGTAGAGGACTTAATAAAGAAGGCAAGAACAAACAGGAGTTGCTGTTTTGGCTACTGTCCAAATTGGATTTGGAAGTATCATCTAGCCAAGAAGTTAGCAAAGAGAAGAAAGGAAGTTGAAATGTGTGTTGAAGAAGGTAAAATGTATATACAATATGAAAGGATTGCTTCACTTCCAAGCAAGCAGCAACATTTCTTGGAAAACTGTTTGAAGTTTGATAGCAGAGAAGGTGACTATGAGGAGCTTCTAGAGGCATTAAAAGATGATGATGTTACCACTATTGGATTGTATGGCATGGGAGGTTGTGGTAAAACCACCATGGCTATGGAACTTATGAGGACTGCAGAAGCTGAGCATCTATTTGACAAGGTGCTTTTTGTGTCTGTGTCTAATATAGTAGATGTCAGGAAGATCCAAGATAGAATTGCCAGTGCTTTGCAGTTTCAGTTTCCGGAAGAAGGAGAGACGGAGAGAGCGCAGCGCTTGTGCTCGAGACTAACTCTTGATGACCAGAGAACTCTTGTAATTCTAGATGATGTATGGCAATCACTTGATTTTGGTGTTATAGGAATTCCATCAGGTCAAAACCATGGAAACTGCAAGGTTCTCATCACAACACAATATGAAACAGTTTGTAGTCTGAT
>JASCZI010271866.1:223048-236298 GCA_036250425.1 Stylosanthes scabra
TTGGAATCAACATCGAGTTTCCTTCGCTGCAAGTGCTTCGACTTACTGATAACTGGAACATGATTGGCATTTTCCCCCAGAATTACAGCGCGATGTGGCCATCTTTGTATAAGTTTTATTTGGAATATTGTCCAAAGCTTAAGATAATGTCCATCAATACTTTCAAGGCTAATGGATGCAAGGTGAGAACTAAGAAGTAACTTGAAATTACTTTCCTTGTCTGTTATCTTGATTCTGTTTCAGTTTCACTCATTTGGTTCCTTGTCTTACAAGTTACAGGACATAGTAGCCATTGAGAAGTACTTGCTTTCTTGGGAAACCATATGTATACACAAGTCCAAAGTAGAAACTATTTTTAGCCTTGACCAGGCCGAGATCATCGAGCAGCCGGTGAGTTTACAGTTAAGACATCTAGAACTGTCACATCTAGGTCAGATGAAGTATATCTGTGTAGGTTTGAAAAACCCTTTGGCCTTCCAAAATCTAAAGACATTAGAGATCAAAAGATGTGAGAAGTTAGAGGTAGTCTTTCCTGCTTCTGTTATGAGATGCCTTCCAGAATTGAAGCATCTAGAGATAATAAAATGTAGAGAATTGAAGTGGATCATTGAAGAGGATGATGAAGAGAATCAGAGGCTATCAAATTGTGTTCCTCCACAGCCATGCTTCCCAAAGCTGTCTGAACTGATTATCACAGACTGCCACAACTTGGAGAGTTTGTTCCATGTCTCCGAATCAAACGATGTTCCAAATCTAGAGGTGCTCATCATAGTTGGAGCTGGTAAGCTAGAAGAATTGATCAGCTGTGAAGAAACAAAAAATGATCAAACAAGAAATGTTCAAGTTAAGCTTCCAAAGCTTAAACTTCTAATGCTGATGTCACTGTCTAATCTTTGCCAAGAAATTGAACTTCCCTCTGCAACACTTCGTGTCGTCGATGAATGTCCAAAATTCCTTCTGACTTCATCAGTTGCTACCTTTGAAGAGTTTGAAGGAAAAATCTCTGAATTGGATATAGGTAAATGGTTATATACACGAGTCTTTTAATGTAAAAGTTTATACATTAGTAGTCATTTTTGTTACTATATAATTTTCAATTTCTTATGGAAGATCTGGAGGATCTGGAAATAACTGGAATTGATCAATGGAAAGTACTCGACAGGGTTCGCGAGATTATTAGATCAGATCAGGTCTTTTCTGGTTCCTTGTTGTTTCAAGTTCATGTCATTCCACTTATTTTTCGTATCAAACAAAGCCATATCATGATTTGGTGTTTCCAGATTGAAGAAGAAGAAGAAGCAGAGAACAAAACTGTTGGGAAATCTTCTTATTTGGATATACCATCTACATCTACAAGTCCCTTGGACATTGCTGCACATAAAGCACACTCACATGTGAGAATAGTGCTCTAAGCTACCCTTTTTCTGAATCAATATTGGAGAATTTGAGACTGAGTGGATTTAACAATTATGCTTTTTCACTTATTCATTCTTCATACAGGAGTTAATGGATAATGGACAATCAGTGACTGAACTATCTTTCACAAATCAACAAAAGCCGCGTGGCGAAATCAGAAGGACACAGGTAAATAAGGTAACTTAACATTAGCAACTGAAGAAGGAAACTAAACTAGAGATTATGAAGTATTATACTATTATCAATGAGGTTAAATAATTGAACAGTATGTGTTAAATATGGAAATTGCAGATTGTTGAAGGGATAGATACAACCAGCATTGGAGAAGTTCCAGCATCACTGAAGCCAGTATTACCAATTTTTGGTTCAGAAGTAGTAGCAAAAACACTATATAAAATACCTTGTAGTGTAAGTTCAATTCTCAAATACATGATAGTGAAATCTATCTATCTTAAACTTGTTATACCTATTGTGCTATTCTGTGATGTGTGTAGAATGTTGAAGACAAGATAATAGAAGTCCAACAACTGAAGGATCTTAAAGATTGTATCCAAGAGCAAGAGCAGCCTAACTTAACAGATAAACAAGTTCTCTCTAATAGCAATATTGAGGCTCAAGGAGGTTAGTAATCTGCTTTATTTTCAAAACAGATAATGTTATTATCATATTATGGGCCGAATACTCAAGGTTGTCAAACTCGCGAGTCTAAGTAAGTAAACTCGTGGAGTCGACCTAGACTCGACTCGCGAGTTAACTTGTAAACTCGTGTTATATAAAAATAAAAGTATACAACAACAACAACAACAACAACAAAGCCTTATCCCACTAGGTGGGGTCGGCTACATGGATCAAACGACGCCATTGTGCTCTATCATGTATCATGTCTACAGATAGACCGTTGACGTTTAGGTCTCGTTTAACCACCTCATGGATGGTCTGCTTAGGTCTTCCTCTCCCTCTCACTCCTTGTCCATATTCCATTAGATCCACCCTCCTAACTGGGTGATCTGTTGGCCTTCTTCCCACATGTCCATAAAAATAAAAGTATATTATACAAAATCTCAAATATAGGCATTCAAAATAAACAATTTTTCATTTCAAAATACATAATAAGCTAAACTAGTGTATATATTCATTAATATATTCAAATGACAATTATCAATTATACAATAAGTACAATAACATAGAACACGCAAGGCACTAATGAGACGCAAAGATGAATGAGTGCATGTAAGTGTAAGTGTAAGTATAACTCTAAAGGGAAAATCTTGCTTTTTGGCAACACGATGTTGATTTGGAAAAAATTGGGTCAAATTTCAAACTCGTTAGACTCACTTATAAACTCACGAGTTTGAACGAGTTCACCCGAGTTCAACCGAATTTACTGGGATATGAGTTTAGTGCTGACTTAACTTGATTCTAGCACTTTCCCTGTGTAGATTCGTCGATGTTAATGAAACTGGAGGCATTTAAGCAGTTTGCTGATCTTGATGATGCACAAATTGCACTTCTTGCTGAGGCTATAGCTGTGTATCCTCATATTTGGAAAGTTGTTGAGGATTTCAGCATGCGTTTTCAAGCATGGATGTTGAAGACTCTGGCAGACATACTATTCTTCCTTCGGAACGAGTCTCCGGCCAGCATTACTCCTCAGAGGAAGAAGGATTTCCAGAAACTCTGTAATGAAGCTATTCAGTTGGGATTTGACAAGTCATGGATTCATGAAATGTGTCAACGTGTTATGGTTATGGCTAAGGATACTAATAACAACAATAATAAGGTGGATCATGCACAAGAACAGCTTGATGAGCTTCTCAAGAAGCATGATCATCTAAGTGAGCAACTTCAAAGCATTAAAGCTGAAATTGTTAGTCTCAGTGACTTGATTGCTTCTCACAATAGATGTTTTGATTTTCTTTGATTTGTTTACTGAAGAACTCAATTACATGTTTGTGTTTTGTAACTACATAACACTCAGTGCTATCATTGGTCATAGCAAAATTGGGAGCATTTTAGCACTTTATTGATCTAGATGAATAGATGATGTAGAAAACTAGAAATTGCTGTACTCAAAAGTTTAGCTTCCACTTTATTTTGTCAAGGGACGAAATGGAAAAAATAACAATACACTATTTCCGTATCCTTTCACTAAAACTTAAATTGACACCCGTGTACAATAATTGTTTATTTGTTAACTGGATTCTATTTTTTTAGCAATTAAAATATTTAATTAATTATTAATAATCGTATTTTTATATAAATATAAATATAATTTTAATAAAAAAACATGTGAATAGTATTATTAAAAAAACAATCTTAATGACTTTATTATTCTCAAAAAAAAATGTATTGATTTTTCATTTGGACATATTATTAACTTAAAATTAGTTGGTTTATCATCGCAAGAAGAGAAGCACTTTTCTAAAATGTTCTCTTCTTATCTGATTCATAAAAAGTATATATTTTGTTATTTTTAAAACTAAAATTCGATATTGTTTAATTGGTAATAATAATAACAGTAGTTTGAGTGCAGCTCAGTATAGCAGAATCTCCTTTTCTTTCAACAAGAAGATTTTGAAGATTTTCACATCTCATTTATAAAAATTGTTGTAAATTTTTATGAGATTGTAGTTTATCGGAAAAAAAAAATAATAACAGTAGTAACAATAAATATTCACTTCACGTATTTCATTTTATTTTCCTTTTTGAACTATGAAATGATACAGTAGTGCTCTAGGGTTAGCATAAATCATAATTGATTTTTCTTCAGTAATTAACTAATAATATTTAAAAATATTAGTTAAATACTTAAATGTAAGAAAGGGTCAAATAAATATATTATATTATTGAAAATCCCATGGTTCTAAAGTTCTAAGCTAAACACTCTCCGAGTTTACACTTTACACATTCTTCCTCTCTAGCTCGTGTATATTGGAACTTGAAAGCTATTTGTTCGCTGTTATGAAAAATCAATCAAAATTTTTCGCTTCGAAATTCCAAATTATTAAAAAGCTCATCGTGTTACTCGTAGCAATTGTTTTAACTTTGATACCAAATCGTGGAACTTGCACAAAATTTACGTCACTCTCTTTGTCATCACTCATCACTCATGATCACTTCATCATATATAAGCTTAATCTACACCAAAATGATTGAAGATTATATTAAGGAGGAGTTGTATTTTTTTAGATGCTAGTTTCTACTTTTATGATACGAAAATAATATGATATTTTAATTCTCTATCAAGGGATATAAATCCTTCGAATATGTTTATTCAGAAGCTACCATACATAAAACAAATGAATAATTTTATTTGCACATTAAAATCAATCACTAAAATTAGTCATCATATATAATATATATTGAAATATAAAATACATATGTAATTTAATTTATTTTTAGTGTGTATTTTATATTGTAATATATATTATACACTGATGATCAATTTTAATGACTGATTTTAGCGTAAAGCTAGCATAATCAGAACAAATATCACACGAGAATACGAAATAAGAATCAATTCATTTTTTAAAGAAAATTCTTATTTATTTCCATATGAAGGGGAAAAAATATTTTTTTTTTTGCTAACAGAATATGATGTGGGTTGAGAATGAGGACTTTTTGACCATGCATCTGATCTACTTAAATGTACTTAGGAGGAGTATGATTATTGGAGTAGTGGGACCCAATTCCAAATATAAGATGATGGTGTTGTAATGAACCAAGACATGTTGGGACCACTTTGGGTCTGAGTTGATGTCTAAATGAACTGCTCCCTTTGTTCTCTACTGCTTCTATCTGAAGTGTAATCTTTATAATGTTTTGTAGAAGATTTAGGAGCATTACTAAAGTAATTAGTGGAAATATTAAAATATAAAATATATATTAATATTTGGTATAAACATAAATTTCTTAATAATTTTATGCATGAGATAATCCATACCCATGTCAATAATTAATAATGGTTTCTTTCTCTTTCTTTTTCATTCATACGAAGCAATGTGCACTTAATTAAATCAGACCTACCTTTTTGGTGTTCAATGTTTTAACTATGGCATTATTTGTGCCTCCATAAACAGAATGATTTAGAACATTTTTCACACCATGTCCAACGAATCTGATCATACCTTCTCTATGTTGGTTCTCTTCCTTCCCCAAAAAACTCAAATATTAGGATTGGTAGGTCCATAGAATATTCTGAGCGAGGTAAGCTTCAGAAGCTTGTCACCAACATCATGTGGAGCAACCCAATTCCCCCCACCCCCCATAAATAATACCTTAATAGATCTTAGTTTGGAATAGTAAAAGTGGTTAGTTTATTCAGTTCAAATTTTGTCTTATACATATAGTTTTATAATTGAATTATGACAAGCTATTATTCCAATTAAAAGTGACGAAACCAATCATATATTTTTAAAGCAAATTTTTGTAATATAAATTTTAATTTTAATAAGCACAAGGTCTAGAAATAGTTATAAATTTTTAAAATTATAAACAAATAAATAATACTTTTTACTTACTAATATAAAATACTCCTCCAAAAATTACACTAATTTTATTATATAATAAGAAAATTATTCGACTATGTCAATTGTGGTATACTGGTATCTCACTGTTTTTAGCAGTTAATTTTAATTTATTTTAATTATAAAATTAATATATAATTAAGATCAACGGTTAAAAGTGCTGAAATATTGATATGTCGCGATACCGAATAATTTTCCTATATGATAACCTATTCATCTCACATTGTATATTTGTTCCAAACCTTGAAATAATCCATTTTATAAACGAAGGAAGGATATTTTATGATTAAAAATGAGAATTTTAAAGAGAGAGAATGACAAATTTTGAAACACTAGATTACTTAGGAGATCTAATGAACTTACCCGTAGGCCGTACGTACAAAATAGTAGCATGTAGTAGTAGTAATAGTAACATGACCAAACTAATAATAATAAAATATAAATTATTTATATAAAATATATAATTAATATATTTTTTTTTGTTGTAAATAATATTTTCGAATAAAAAAATATAGAGAGAAGGAGATGAAGTGAATGATGGTTTGATGGTGATGCCATGTTGGCATGGAGCTGAATGTCACAACTGGCGCGTGTCTTCTCTCACCCCACTCCTTCGCGTGGACTCCATCTACCACGTTAACATGCATTTCTGAGCTCAAACAAAGCTTCCTTCCCATCTCTCTCTCTCTCTCTTCTCAACTCTTCACTTTCATTCCTTTCTCTCTGTCTTCTTCTTCTTCTCAAAACCTATAATCTTTTTCTTTCTTTAATTTTTTTTATTCTTTCCTTTTTTAAAAAATTCCAGCCGTGTCTTCTCTCAGTTTCCCAAAGCGGTAAGCTTATATTATTATTCCTTTTAGTTTTTAGATTTAATTCTGATTTTTCTTGAGATCTCTGATCTTCTTCCCTGTTAGTTATAACCTTTTTAGCTTTATATGAATATGAATTTTCTCGCTATTTTTTTTCTTCAATCTTATGGTTTCTGATTATGTGTTTCGTACTCTCTGTTTAGGTGAATTTGGGGAACTTTGATTTGGGAAATGAACAAAGGACAGTCACCGGAGCCTCTAGATTTCTTCATCTGGACTGTTGAGGTTATTCATTTCTTCAATTTCACTCGCTCTCTAGATTTATTTGTTTCAATTATTGTTTATATTTACCTCAAGTTTTCAAAATAAAAATGAAAAAAATTCCCTTATGATACTGTTTTTCATGAGTTGTACTTTTTTTTTAACGTGTAGTTAGATCTATGTGACATGTAATTTAACTAAATTCTGTGTGGATGAGCTGAACTTGCTCTTAAGTCTCTAAGGTAGTCTTGGTTGTGACTTCAGTAACTTGCAAATGTTACATTTGTGTTTGAATTTGATACCTATGATGTTATTAGAAGTGAGATTAACAATTTAGCTTAAAATTGAGGTAGAGGCTTTTGATAATTAAGCCTGTGTATTCTGTAAGAGATGTTTGTACTGGCGAGTTATCTGCTTTGTTCGATTAGTTTGTGTAAGGGAACTTTGTTCAACTCTTCTGTTTGATATTTCATATAAAGTGAGGGATTATGTGATATTTTTCTCTACAAAGCATCAAAGTACTGTCCAAATATTTGTTCATTCTGAATGCTTATGCCTCTGCTCAAACATATTTATCGGAATAAATCTTCATTTGATGCTATTTAGCTGCAAAGCTATCAAGATCACGATATTGCAGCAGTAATTGGTGGCTGGTGCTTTTTCCTAGTTATAAAATTGGCAACATAATTTTTTTCATTGTTATTAATCGCTGCTGTAAAGCAGCAAGCTCAAAAAGGGATATATAAGTATTCATGTATGTTAGTAACTGTATTGAGAATTGTTCACTTTCTTGTTTAAGAGGTCCTGAGCTTCATGAATACCTTTTGACTGCTTCTTCTTTCTTTGAGTGCTGGTGTAAAAATCTATGATGTAGGTCGATGGCAGTTATAAATTTAATTGACCAGAAACTAGGAGTTCTAGCTGATCCTTTTTGGTGTGTTTTTATCAGGATGTTGGCATGTGGCTGGAGACTATAAATCTTGGCAGTTACCGCCAAACTTTTAAAGAACATGGCGTTAATGGCGAATACTTGGAAGGAATGTCTATGTTCACAACTGAGCAGATCCTTCGTTTCATAAGGCGCTGCCACATGAGGTGGGGAGACTTCATTACATTATGCAAGGAATTGAGACGGATTAAAGGTATTTGATATCTCTCTTTCTAACAGTACACATACAAACACATGAAAATGAAATCTCTCTTTTCTTGTTTGCTCTTTTTTTGTTTCACACCATTTGAACAATCTGAGGAAACAGAGCATGCTAGAATGAAAGATCAATGGAACTTTAGTAACAGTGTGAGATTGATCTAGAAATTGATATCTTGCCTGTGTTATTGGCATGGATGCCACTTGATTATCTTCAACAATCAATATTCAATAGGGTCTCATCATATCAAATAATTTTCTTAAGTAATATCCAAATGACACTTTCTTTGCAGCAATCCTCCATAGATGTGACAACCAGTCAGCAGTCAGCACTATGTTCTGATTTGTTGGTTGAATGCGAAGCTCAGTAGTTAAAACATCATTTCCTTAAGCATATGATGTGTTTATATATAAGGAGACATAAAATGTGCATATGCTTCTGTTTCGTTGTCTTGTACTTGTGCGACTTTTCCTCGCAACGTGAAAATAGGAAGATGATAAAAATTTAAAATCAGCAAGATGTTGTGGTTGTGGGTAAATGAACAAATACCCACATCTGTTATGCGCTGCTAACTTATACATACTGTTATTGCCTTCTGTAGTGGCTTGTCTGAAAGGGGAGCAAAAGGTGCGGCGGCCGTGGTGGGCACCGGCATGCCTATCCACAGTGTTCTTAAAAGTTGCAAAATCCAACAGACAATCAAGAGTGGTTTCTTTGAAGCTGGAGCCATAGATGCATGCAACACAACCACTCCCATGCGTGTACTTATAGCAATTTTCTTTTTGTCTAGAGAACAGAAGTTAGGAATTCACTTTTTTTTTTTTGGTTTACCCTTTTTTTGTTGTTACATGATCCCACAAGGTGGATGTTTCTTCTCTGGAGAACGAGGTCCTTGTGTAATGATTTATGGTGCTGTGTAATTATATGTATTCTCTTATGTTATATGAACGAAAAATACTATATATGCCTTTACTCTTCATGTTCAAATACTCTTCTGTCATGTACCCCAGGTGAAAAAAAAAAAGAGAAACACTCCTTTATCACCTAGTTTGTGTGAGAGCCAAGAGTCACTGGCCATGTTCATTTGTCAATTTGCTTATGCATTTCTGCTAAACGCCAAAATGCTATCTATGCCTTTATACTTTCGTTTCCTAAAGCTACAAATTTATACAAAATTGATCAGCATTACAGTCCTCTTTTCGCAATCTTTTCTTTCTTTTTTATCAAGAATGGATACGCCCCTCAGCATCCTTGTGCTTCCCTCCTCCAAGATATCCAAATTCTCTCTAGCCGCCTTAATATTGCTGAATGGAGACACACTCTCAGAGAAGCAAATATGGCAGCAGATGTTCTTGCTAAAAAAGGACAAAATCTTCCTATTGGTCTTCATTTGTTTGATTCTGCAACTCCTGATATTTTTTCTATAATTTCTAGTGATGCTTTTGGTGTTTTTAGATTAAGAGGCAATAGTTAGCCTCTGCTTTATTTGTTTTTTTTTTGTTTTTCTTGTTTGGGTTCTGTAGAACCCCCCTCTTCCAACAAAAAAAAAACATAAAGCTACCCAATACAATAGTAAACAGAGAGTTAAATTCTTTTTTTTTTTCAGTCCAAAAAATAAAAATTCTATTTTGTTACTTGAGATTTGCAGTTTGCATTAAAATTGTCCTGAGAATCTAATTGAATCATTTTGGTTCACTAAATCGATCATTGATTCACTTTTTTTTTTGTCTAAGTAAGGGAATGTTGTCTTTTTTTTTTTTGTCTAAGTAAGGGAATGTTGTCTTGTATATTGGACCATATGAAATAATATTTCTTTATTTATATTGCTAAATAGTGGTCAAAATACGGTCATCTAATATTTAAAAGGTATAAATTAAAGGAATTTTTTCAATCTCGACTAAAATAATGCAATTGAAATCTTTACAACCATTTCGATCAAACGCGAATACGAAAGACGGTTTAATTTAGTAAATAGACAAAAATATGCACGAAATTTAAATGTATTATCATTTTTACAGAAGATTCAGCTGCTTAGTGCTTACCGTTAACGAACAAGTTTTTGGTATGTTTTAAATTTTAATTTCAACAACGGCGCTTCTCAATTCTGATTTTACTTGCGTCTCTCGATAGTCCTTTCCCTCTTCCGATTCAAATGCAGTCTCCTTTGAGTCTGTGACTGTGGAACAGTGGAAGTAAATCCTAAACCTCCCCACCCCGCTCATAAACCCTAAAACGTGGCGCATCCTTGAAGAATGTTTTCCTCAGCACCCAAGAAGAAGAAAACCAATGCTACTCCACTTCGAGATCACGGTGGTGCCGCTATTGCCGCCGCCTCCAACCTCTTCCATTCTCCGGCGACGCCTCAATCTCAGCACAGAAGCTCCTTCTTCTTCAACGAAAATGCCGTCCCTAACCGCCCTTCTACCGGCACTCCAGCTCCCTGGGCTCCTCGCTTATCCGTCCTCGCCAGGTAACTTTCTCACCTTCATTTCATTTTAACTTCTAACGCGATTTTTCAGCTGAAATCCCTTTCTGCTTCTCCGTTTTTATTGATTTTGTTTAGGGTTCCTCAAGTCGATAGAAGTGGAAAAGGTGACGACACAGATCCAATTAAGCCGGTTTTCGTTGCTGAGTTTCCTCAATTGGTTCGCGATGAGCAAGCTTCCTTGCTTCACAAACGAGTTTCTGGTGAGAGCGCATTTCGAATTTCTTTTAATTCATAACAAATTAACAATTGGTATTTGTTTTTGCTTCTGTGGTATTGGTATCTCTAATGATTTGTGTTGCAGTTGAAGGTTTAGGATCTGGTGGGATCGACAAAGACACATCCCTTGCTTGGATTACTTGTGGCAACAGGGTCTTCATTTGGAGTTACTTGTCGCCAGCATCGTCGATGAGATGTGTTGTTCTTGAGATTCCCTCAAATGTTTTGGAGGAAGGTGATTCTGGGAGCTGGTTGCTTTGTGTTGTTAATTGTGATGACACGTCTAAGGGGGTGAATAAAGTTGCTAAGCAATGCAGTTCTGCTGCTGTTATTATGTGTAATTGGAAAACTCGGGCTCTTATTTACTGGCCTGATATATATTCTGAATCGCACAATGCTCCGGTCACTAGCATTGCATCCTCTGATGAGTTGGAGGCTCTTTTGACTCCTGACAGGAGAAGTTCCTTTGGCAAGCAGCGGCGACAAAGTAAGGTGGCTAGCAACTCAATTGGATTGCACACTTTCAACTCATTGATTGCTTCTGCGGTTCCTGGTTGTAAGTCTGTATGTGTTGCTCTTGCATGTAGCTCAAATGGTGAGCTTTGGCGGTTTCACTGTGGTCCGACTGGCATTCAACGAAGAAAAGTATATGAAAATATTACGCGATTGCCTCAGCAAGTAGGTGAATCTGGTCAAAATGGGAGCAACAAATGGTATCCAAGGTCATTGACGTGGTGTTTTCCCCATCATTCTCATAAGGAATCAAATCGGCAATTCTTGCTATTGACAGACCATGAGATACAGTGTTTTAATGCAGAACTCAGTTCTGATATGCATGTTTCAAAGCTTTGGTCCCAGGAAATTGTTGGAACTGATGCTGAAGTTGGCATTAAGAAAGATCTGGCTGGTCAAAAGAAAATATGGCCTCTTGATGTGCAGGTGGATGATCATGGAAAAGTGATTACAATCCTTGTTGTAACCTTATGTAATGACCGGATTAGCAGTTCAAGCTACATGCAGTATTCTATTCTAACCCTGCAATATAAATCTGGGTTGGATTTTGAGACTACAACTGACAGGATTTTGGAGAAAAAATCTCCAATTGAGGTGATAATCCCAAAAGCTAGATATGAAGATGAAGATTTCTTGTTTTCCATGAGGCTTCGAGTTGGAGGCAAGCCTTCAGGGTCTACAGTCGTGATATCTGGAGATGGAACAGCAACAGTTTCCCATTATCATAGAAACTCAACTCGCCTCTATAAATTCGATTTACCCTATGATGCTGGAAAGGTACTAGATGCTTCAGTTCTTCCTTCTGCAGATGATTATGAAGAAGGTGCATGGGTTGTATTAACAGAAAAAGCAGGAATATGGGCAATACCGGAGAAGGCTGTCATACTTGGAGGAGTAGAACCACCTGAGCGGAGCTTATCACGGAAAGGCAGTTCGAATGAAAGATCTGCCCAAGAAGAGATAAGAAATCTTACAGTTGCAGGTAATTTTGCTCCCAGAAGGGCGAGCTCTGAAGCATGGGGTAGTGGAGACAGACAGAGGGCTGTTTTAAGTGGGGTTGCACGTCGAACTGCACAAGATGAAGAATCAGAAGCTTTACTAAATCATCTTTTCAATGATTTTTTATCATCTGGGCAAGTTGACAGGGCACTCGAAAAGCTGGAAACTTCTGGTTCATTTCAAAGAGATGGAGAAACTAGTGTTTTTGTGCGGACTAGCAAATCAATCATCGACACCTTAGCTAAACACTGGACAACAACTAGAGGAGCTGAGATTTTGGCCATGGCAGTTGTTTCCACCCAACTATTGGAAAAACAGCAGAAACATCAGAAGTTCCTTCAGTTTCTTGCATTATCTAAATGCCATGAGGAGCTGTGTTCTAGACAGAGTATGATTAAAAGTTCCTTCTCTTTCCCAGCCTTTTTTTTTCTTTCCAAAACTGATTAAATGTGTTAGGTGGTATGGTAAAATAACTTGTTTTAGGTTTAGCAAAATGCAATGAAAATAGTACATATTGAACAACAGGTGGACATGTCATGACTAAATTTTATTCATATTAATTTGCCAGGATATGCATTGCAAATTATATTGGAACATGGTGAAAAGCTATCTGCAATGATTCAGCTTAGGGAACTGCAAAATATGATTAGCCAGAATCGTTCAACTAGTGTTAGCTCCTTGGGTTCTAGTTCGGATATACAGATGTCAGGTGCTCTTTGGGACCTGATACAATTGGTTGGTGAGAGAGCTCGCCGTAATACTGTCCTTCTGATGGATAGAGATAATGCTGAAGTATTCTACAGTAAGGTTTCAGATCTTGAAGATTTCTTTTATTGCTTAGATGCAGAAATAGAATATGTTATAAGACCAGAAC
>JASCZI010271866.1:261071-272244 GCA_036250425.1 Stylosanthes scabra
TCGTGTATCACAGAGCACTAGCGGCGGTGATCCTTCTTCAATGCTGATGTATTCCAAAATCCATGATCTTCTCTATAGTGTTCCTCCCAAGGCAGACAGTCAATCTAATGAGTGCCACCCTTTCCGAACAAATCCGTGAGAGTACTGATAAGTGTGTGTGATAATATATTAGATAATTATAATGATAGCAATGTTGTTTTGTTAAACAATTGATGGAAAGTCAGTCTAATTCCATTTAGATTCGAGACACTATAAGCCTTTGTAGATGAAGAGTTACTAGTAAAGGCTAAAATCAGTTTTAAACTGGCATGTTTTATGTAGTATATGTATAAATATGCTTTTGTGATCTTTTGCTTACTTTGTGAAATCTGGGATCCGTTTTTTTTTATAGTATGCATCTGAAATTAGATATTGCTGTTCAGTTTATGTGTGCTTTGAATTGATGAGATAGATTGTAGGTGAAATTTAAATTTTATTATTGATAAAGGTCACAAGTGCACAACATTACTCTAAAGGTGTTAGTTATCTTATGGCTTAATAGAGAGGTGTTAGTTATCTTATGGCTTAATAGAGAGGTGGAATGCTCATCTTTCTGACAGAACGGGTTGGGTGTGGTACATCACTACCCTTTGGGGGATCCTTAGGATCTTGAGCTCGGCGAAAAGGTACATCATTCTCGAATGTCAACGTTGCGCTGATTCCATGGCACCTTATGAAGGAGGTTTGGCACACATTTGGTGTGACTATTTTTGCATTGTTGACAAACAAACCTGATCTCCCACTATTGGTTATGCTGATCACCCTGCTTGGAAGACTTGAAGGAACCACAGAGCCATTTGGGAAATGCAATAGATGGTTGAGCACCAGTGATGTTGGAATAGAATGACTGAATATGAAATCATGAATCTGGCCTGGAGTTATTGAGTACTGAGATAGTTCTTCATCACTTGGCATTAGGAATGTGAGATCATTTGTTTGCAGTGAGTTTGGTTGGCTGTTGAGGATTTTGAGGAGGATCACAAATCCATAGTAAGACTTACTTCTCATGTCAGTCATGGCTTCCTCAAAATCAGTTTGGTTGAAAGAGTTTGTGGTCTGAGATTCACCAACTGTGAATAGGGTAATAAAAAGCACAAGCCATATAGCCATTGGGAATGCTTTCAGTTTGTGCTGATAAATGGAATGCAGTGAAATCTCACTTTCTTTGGTATTTATAGCCTTGCTATTAATAAGTCACACCTATTTTGCCACACACCTTTTCACCCTTTGTAGGTGGTAAGCTTGTTTTGCATGAAGAGGTGCTCTTATTTAACTTGAACAGAACAAAAAGCAGAGTATAATAATGATTATTTTTTTTAGTTGTTAACCCTAAAAGCTGAACTGTGCTTTGAAAGAGGTTAAATAATCCTGAAAGTAGAGCCTGCATGCATGCATAATCTATTATCATTGCATATGTATCTTTTACTCTTTTCACATCAATGGTAAGATCAAAGAGTGATCATTATTACTTTAACCAACAATTCCCACTTAATCTAATCATTAATCATCCTTCTGTATATTCATTGTAGACACATTTCTTCATTTTACCCATTATGGGGTTCATCATTGGTTTGCTTAAATTTCTAGCTTCCATCACTAATTGACTAAGCAGGATTGGACTGATTCAAAATTTGAGTAAAATGGATAAAGGTTAGAGAATATATTAACATAATGAAATGATGGAAGTGTGTTCTTCGTTTTGGAGAAAGAAAAAGTAAGAAAAAAAGTAATCTATTTTTGTTTCAAAAGATTCCTTTTCTTATAGTCTCAAGTTTCAAAACCTATGGAAAAAGTTGTGAACAACTAACAAATTCAGAATTTCTTCGTTAGTGAGGTAATGACTGATGAGAGTTAATTCATTCATGTCAAAACTATCAGGCTATTACATTATAGGTCTGCCAAAAGAAAAAAAAAAACAGCCCTTAAGTAAAGATTTGATTAATAAGGAAAATTATTAATATATTGCAATCAATGTATCATTGAAATCACTAGGTATTAGGTAGCAGTCCATGAATACTTTTAAAAGAAAATTGCTCCCTTTTTTTTCATTTGAATTCAACATTTTTTTGGCCAATTTTTTTTTCATTGTTAATTCAAAGCGTCAATTCAATTATTATGCTCTAAGCCAATGACATTACTCCTTCTCCATCATAAAAAAGTTTCGAGATTGAGTCTCGTCTAAGAAAAAAAAAAATATATATATATATATATATATTTATTATGCTCTAAAACTAAAATTGATTCAATTGTTGAAAGAAAAAAAACCTTGAATTGACACTTTGATGAAGCGGTAGCCATTTCACCACAAAAGGTGGGGGACACCCCTTTACCCAAATAGTCTCCAAATTATATAGCTCCTAAGTCCTATATACCCAAGCCAATAAAATAAAATAAAAATTTAAAAAAGGTAAAAAAAAAAAATCTAATTTGACTAGAGTCAATATGTGATAAACCATTTAAAGACAAGTTTGGAGATTACAATCTTCCATGCTCTTATTATTTATAAAGCCACTTTCCAATTTCCATCACCATGTCCCCTTCACATGTATTATAAAAAATTATATAATGACACATAACAAACATTTTGTGATGAAGTTTCAAATTTTGGTGACTATATCAAAGCTTAATTAGCTTGTTACAGGAATAATAATGTTCACAAGAAAAGGTAGGGTTGAAACACATGCCTTGCTTATATACAAATAAGAAATATGAGTAGAGCAAGGGTTGCTATCAAAACTTTGGTCAAGACAAGGGGGTTTGTGTGTCAGGAAGAAATAGATGTGTGAACTAATTTTAATTTATAATGTTCCTTGTCTTGTTATCATTTTTGTCTCTATTTTCATTAACTTGTCAACTTCAAACCATTTGTGTTCAAGTTACAGTTGTCCATCTTTTATTAACAGAGAATTATGACAAAGATGACATTTACTAGTTATTTATAGATAGATTTACAAATAGATTGAACAATCATGTAATATGAAAAATCATTGAGTTCCATGTTAAATTATGCTATTTCTACTTGTTTTAAGGTTTACAGTACAATAAATATTGTACTGAATGAGAAATTTGTTTGATATGAATAATTAATAATTACTCATTAAAAAAAATTAGTTACCAATTTCTTTTTCATTATATCTTTTTTTTTTTACATATTAAAGACTGATTTTTTATTCATTAGGATTTTATTTAAAAGTCTATTATTAACTAATAAATTACTAAAATTTAAATCTCCAATACTTATTAAAATAAACGAATAAATTGACAATTCCACGTATCATCCTTTTAATTCTTTAAATATGCTTTATAATGTCAAGCAAGCCCATATAAAAGAACACATCAAATATACGTTATATGCAAATTAATCTCAAATATATTTTATAGAGTAAACAAATGTCATATACATTTTTTTTTTATTAAAAAAATGTAATTTTCCAAATGACTAAATTGATGTCACAAATTTGGTAGATGAACAAATTTCTAGTTTAGTCTAAACATTATTATTATTATACTATATAATAAAACACAATCTATGTTTGTCTTGTAGTAGGGTAGCTAGGTTGGTGCATGTGGTAGATTGAAACCATAGCTTGAAGGTGAATGAAGATGTGAGTGAATGTGTGAGTAGTTAATAGTTATTGTTCCATGGAAGACAAACAACACATGGTGGCTTCAATCAGATCTTGGCTCAACCAAACCATAACTTAACTCTTGTTAGGTACTGCCTTTGCATCAAACGTGTCATGTTCCACTTATACAAGTTTCATGGTTACATAATTGGCTATGCTCAATCACGATTCAGTATTTTTAATCGTTAATTTTAATTATAAAATATTTTATAATTAAAATAATTTAAGATTAATGACTAAAAGTAATGAAATATCTGATACTATGGAACATCTGATCCGCTTTTTAATTGGTATACCGTACTTAACTTATTTAATTATTTCTTTACATTTTATTTATTTACTTTTTTTTAGTCTGATTGTTTAATTAGGTGGGTCATGCTTGAGAGTTAGACAATTAATCTTACCTAATTTACTTTCTATCCTCTCACCCATTTTTTTTCTTTCCTTTGCATGTTAGTTGGGAAGAGAATCTAAGAAGTAATTTAGAGTAACAAACTAGGCAAAACTAACCAATTGAACCTACTTTTTGAGATTCATCAAAATGGGTAAATTAAATTAAACTCATACTTATTGAGATTGGTCAAAATTACACATAACTATTTTTCTAAGAGTGGTGAGTATATATTAGTTTAATTAGAAAAAATAATGTGTATAATTTTGATAAACATAAAAAAGTATTAGTGTAATTTCCCAAAGAATATTCCAGTCTCCCTGCTCAAGTTTCATCAATTACTTTAGCATTGGCAAGTTGACATACACAACTTTTCAATCAAAGTCCTTAATTTCAGATTAAACTATGACTCAACCATTTGGGGAATTACATTATCTAAGAAGAAAAGATTGGCCATCCTATATATTAAATTTGAATAAATTAAGCTAGGCATAGATAATACCTTTTAAAATGCTGGCATGCATATGAACAGAAATATTGTACAAATATTTGAAAACCTAAAGAGGCTTCTACACCTAACTCATTGTTCTTCACCGATTGTGACTACTTCTGACTCTCCTAGCCGTGAGACTATAAAATATTTTTTTGTAAAATAAAAAATATAATTTATAACATAAACAATCATGTATTTTGAATCAACACTTAAGCTTCTTGGATTTTAAAATAATATTAAAGTTTATATTGTCAGACAAGCTTTAATAATTTACCTGTAATTTCAGAAATAATTATGCTGATTATCACTATAAATTTAGAAAACTTAGACTTCATCTATCCTTTAAAAAATTATAGTCAATGTTAATTAGCTAGTGAGTTTATTCATAAGTAGTATTTAATTCTAAAAACTTCATATTATTCCTGATAAGTGATAAGTCCACATAATTGGAGAATATATTTATCCGATTTATTACTAGTTAAGAATATAACTAAAAATAGGCGATCAATCCCCACTTCTCTTTTAGTTCAGACAATTCTAAGAATCTAAAGATTTTATTCTTGTTCCAAAGGATAATTTCATCAGTTGCAAATAACATTCACATTATAAAGGTAAAAATCTTTTTTTTTTTTTAAAAAAAAAGACTTATATACAATAAGGAAAGATGTTCCTATGAATAGTAAACAATATTCTCACTAGAAAAATAAATTTTAAAAGCAGTAGTGATAAAAACAATAAATTCCTGGACTTTAATGTATTAAATTAAATTAATAGATTGTGAAGAAGAAGAAAAAGGAAGGAAATGATATGATATGAAATGATATATGTATATATAGGTAGAATAATTAGTAATAGAATGCATATTCTTGAAGAGAAATCTTTCTAGGGAGAATAATAGAGATAATAGTGGTGGGTCTGTGTCCAACTGGATTTTGTAATTATTGAGGTTACACATTGTTACTTGATGTGCCCCATACACTAATGCACTTCAATTCCCACATCAACATAGTACTAATAAGCTTCCCAACATCAATATTATTCAGTAAATAATAATTTATATATATTATTGGAAGCGTTTTAAGTATAATAGAAAATTAGATATTCTTATATTTTTAACCATTAATTTTAACTGATTTTAATTATAAAATATATATATAATAAAAATTAATGATTAAAAACATAGAAATACTGATATTTCGAGTATATTTAAAACACTTCTTATATTATTAGATATTAAATAATAATTATCAAATAGCTATAGCTTATGGATGGTAGTTTCCATGGCAAGAAGTGAAAACAAAAGTGCTTCCAAAATCCCATTATGTCAAAGTGGATTACAATGAAGCATGGCCCTACATCATTTTAAACCATGTAATCTAATGCTTACTTTGATGATTGATTTTTCTTTTTTCTCTTCTGTCTATTAGCTATATAGCCACTTTCCTTTTGATCCTTTAAAATGGATGGTGAGTGTTTTTATTTTTTTTATTATTATTATTTTTTAAAAATCTCATTTCTTCCTAAGATTTGGGTTTTGATTTAATTATTTACAGCCACCCTATCTGTCTCTCGACTTTCATTATTCCGGCGCAAGAAAGTAAAAGTTTATTTATATTAGGGTTGATAAATAATTGATAAATATTGTTATCTTCTCTCTTGATTAATTAATTAAGAATATTATAGTATTGTTGAAAAACATTTTTTTTTAATGTTATATTGTTTTCGTTACTGGTATGAATAAAGCAATGGAACATGAATGATAGGAGAAAATTATATAAAAGCATAATTTTAATTTTTGAGTTACATCATAGATGCTTGTGGTTGTTTAAAATTATATGTGGACAGGGTTGTACGTTGATTTTGTTTGGACCTACATAGTACTCCCCACAATGCATGAAGCCTTTAGCCATATATATAAAAATCAATTAATCATGTTTAAGTATTTTTAATATATGATATCACTATAAAAAATTCAAAATATATACTAATTTTTATTTATTCTTATCATAAAAGTGTTTAAAAAATATAATACTTTTCAAATGTATGAAAAAATTATTAACATATATGAATATATAGATAAATATTTTTTCGGACATTTCGCGACAATTGCAAATGAAAACAACTAAGGAATATATCTATTTAGCGACGATTAGTCTTAAATTACCATTAAATACAAAAATTTAACAACGTATTATAAAAATCGTTATAAAAATACTGTCAATTATTATTTAACCGTGGTTTAAGAAAATCATCGCTACCTGTTAGAATTATTGTCGTGCATTTGGTATATATATAATTTAGTTCTATTTGAAGTTGAATAAAAAACGAGCTATACGCAAGAAGATAATTATTTATTAAGTTGATGGGGAATGCAATGCGTGTACGATAATTTTTCACCATGAAAACGACCATTCGATTGAACTCAATGTAGGGTTTTTCGTTTTCATTCTGGTGATGATTATTGCATATGAAGTTATCAATCAATTAGTATGATAGGCAAAGCTTCAAGCTTCTAATAGATAATATGATTATCTCACTACCACTTTTTAGGGTTGCATTTATGTTTCTATAATTTTCTCCTCTCTTTTTCCTTTCATAATTTTATTTTGTATTTTTTTTTTCTTGAGTAAAGTTTGGTTCATTCTTTCCAACAAATGAGCATAAATAAATAAATATAAATAAATAGATAATTAAAGAGTACAAGTCAACAAGTTGTGCTTACATCATCAACCCATTATTTAAGCACCATAAATATATAATAATACGCTGGATTACTGATAAAGTGGTTTGAGAAACAGAGAAATTTGAAAATACAAATAATAAAATTAAATTATATTTATCCATAAATAGTAGCTACAAATTTTCAAAAATAGCAAATCTCAGCACCATGACTAAACACATTAAAGTAGGCTTTGGAAAATTTTTTTTTAAAGTAAATACTATTTTCTAATTAACCAAAATGCATCTCATCATCAATTAGAATGCATATGCATAACCCTACATGGATTATTAATTAACTCCAAAAGCAAGAAATCCAAAGATCTAAACTGCAAAGGGCATTCTGTATGTGTGCTTGATTGATCACCACCTAATTAAGATTAACTTAATAAATATAATAGTATTAAACAATAAACAATAATATAAATATAATAACTAACATCCTTGCAATGATGGTCAAACCAATTGCAATTATGCTTTTGTTAGTAGTTTTTAATCAAATTGGCACTTCGTTTATTAGTACCATTGCTTGTTGATTCTCACTTTCTTTATTAATTTCAATATTATTATTTTTATGATTATGATTATATATTTTGGTGGTTAAGGTATATAGCCGACATTGAATTTTATTATTTGATGCCCCATTACACCAATAATAATAATAAGATAATACCCTTAAATTCACAATCACACCTGTATAAGTATAATTTCTTCAAAACCATTGATTCCAATTCCAATCACACAGGAATCTTTTAACACCATGCGCACATTAGCCACCACCCTTCTGCAACAATCAATGGCCCACTCTTCCTTCTAGTACTTTTGACCCCTGCCATGCTTCTTTTACTATGCACCATGCTCCACCCTAGACCACACAATATTTAGCAGCACTTGTGTCATAATTGTGTTAAAACGATCCGTCATTAAATTGATAGAGTCACTGATTCATTATTTAAAGGTTTGATAGATATCAAAATGTAAACGGATCAATTATTTAAATATATAATAAAATATTTTTAAATATAATAGAAATTTATTTAGAATATAATATTATTAATTAAAAAAATCGATTTCTACATTAAAAATTAGACCAATTTAATCTATTTTTCGATTAATCACCGATTCGATTGATTTTCTAATTGATTTTTCACCAACTATTTTTTCTTGAAACGGCCCAAATAAGGATTGATTTTCGATTTTTCTGGTCGAATCGATGGATTCGATTTGATTCTCATAACATTAATTAAAGGTTAAAGATAAAAATATTGGAAGGTTTTTCGGTATACCGCGAAAAGTGCGGTATATTGTATTTTCTCGCTTTTTAACCGTTGATCTTCATCATATATTAATTTTATAATTAAAATTAATTAAGATCAACGGCAAAAAGCGAAAGAATACAATATACCGTACTTTTTTGTGGTATACCAAAAAATTTTTCAAAAATATTTTCTATGATCGGAGTGTATATTTATTTTGACTTTCAAAACCATTAGTTAAAAAACTTTAAATATGCGACCAAATTTATTTATAATTTTTTTAACTTAATTTTATCATCAAACATAATTTACTTGAAGTAATATTTGGAAGTATGTTGAGAACTGATTGCAAAATTTATTCTCTCAATTCTCCTTTTTAACCTCTCTTTCTCTAAGTTTCTATCTAACCACCCTATCCTAGTCTCATTGTAGACTCAAAAGTGTTTGGATCCACACTAAGCAAAACCTGAGCATGGCATAATACTAGCTGTGATGAAACTGGAGCATAGAAAAAGAGCAGTGTGCAATGCCATATTTACCCTTTTATTTTCCTGTTTGAATGGTAGAAAATATTTTGGGTTTGTCTGTGTGTGTCTCACGGTTTAAGCAGAACCATTTCTCCTCACATCTTTTCTTCTGACTCTCTCTTTATCTTTTTTAAGTCCGTATTTGTGTGTGCAGTGCCACAGTTCACAGCTGTGAGTTGTGAGAGTACCCCATCTTTAAACACTCAATGGTGTGGTCTTTTTCAACTCTTGCAAAAGAGCATAACACCAAAACACAAGTTAATAGAGAAAGTTAATTAATAATAATAAAATAATAATAGCAACAATAATGAACATTTTCTTTTCCAAATAATATTTAGCCTTCTTTTTTTTTAATGTTGGAATTTTTGTTTGCTTTTTGGTTAAACCTTCCCCCACCAGATGATGAGATAATCATGATCCATACTCAAATGCTGCACACCAAACTGCAAGAAAGAGAGAGAATAAAATATTAAAAAAATGAAAATTGAAGTTTTTTTTTTTTTTTTTTAAATTCTAACCCAACCATCGAAAACTAATCTTTCACAAATCAAGCTCTATTTAAGAATTTGCCTAACTACTAAATTTTTACATAAAAAAGGCAAAAATCGAATCTCTAATATTTAATTAACCGAACTAATAAGCTAATTACTGCACTAAACAAAGTTGATTAAAATTGGAGTGATTATAGCATATGCAAGGGGTTCCAAACTTGATGCTTCTTTTGGGTGTTCAGAGCTGAGTGAGGCAGAAAGAGGCTGTTATTGGAAAAAGAACAAAACCTTGCTATCCTCATTCTTTCAACAAACAAAAATTTGTTGTCTGAGTGAGTGAGATTGCCAAAATGACAACTGGTTCTGATTCAGCTACTTCTGTTGTTGTTGTTGTTGTTGTTGTTGTGTGAGTGATTATTACCATTACCCTTTACCCCCTAACCAAATGCCCATGCTACTACTCTTCCAACCTCTCCCTTTTCATCATCATATCCATAAAATACACACACTCACTGCTGCACCAACATAGATAACAACAACAACAACCTTGGACCACTTTCACAGTCTCTGATTTGAGTTGGTTTGTTGAGATATCAAGTGGATTTCATTCAAAGTTCTAGTCTTTGTTTGGTTCTGTTGAAGGGAAACATCATAAAAGCTTAAAGCATCAAACTTTATGAGTTTTTGGAGCTGGGTTGCTGCCAGAATTTCATGGTCTGCTTCAGTTTTTTCTTCTGTGGTTAAGCAATTTCAAGATTCATGGTGGGGTGCTTTTGGTGGCGCTGTTTTTTGGAATGTTCTGCTGAAAGCTGGAGTCTTCTTACATTTGAATCTTCAAGTGAGTTTGTGAAGAAGATAGAGACAGGTTGCTGAATTTGGCAAAAAAGTAAAGAAGATGTCTGTGAATAGAAGAATTTCAGGATCAAATGGGAGGTTGCAACCAAGCATGAAGTCATGGAAGGCTAATGAGCCTCTAAGTGGGTCTAATTCTCCTCATAGGACACCATGGAGGAGGAAGCCCTTGCTCCTTTTGATTGTTTTTGGTGTTGTCATAGCAAGTGTCTGCTTTTTCTTGAGTTTCAAGAGCAGTGAGTATTTGATGAGCAAGGAGAAGGAAGCAGCTTGTGAAGAGAGTTCAAGAATCTTGCTACAGAGATACAACATTAGCAAGAAGCAGCTTCATGCTTTGGCTTCCCTATTCTCTGGATCAGATCAGGTGACAACATGCACTTTAGCTACTCTTCTGTATTTAATTTTCTTGGTTTTCAGCTTGGAAGTTGGAAATTGTGTTTGTTGAGGGACAACTCCTTCTACTTATAACCTTGAATTACCTAGCTGCTTCTGTAAAAACTGTTCTTTCTTTTAGTTTAGTGTTATTCTCATTGAATTTTTGACTTGTTTTGGATTATAACTTTGAGCTGAAGTAAAAAGTTGTCTAATAATGAGAACATAAACTAGGATTTCATGTACAGTGGTTGTTGCACAAATATGAATATGAGAAGGTAAAGAAAGTGGTGCTCTTTGTGCTGTGTCTTATTACTAGTATGTAATGCAGATTTTCTCCAACTGTATTGATGAAAGAAGACTACAAATGCTGTTAAGCAGTGGCATAGCCAGCAATCCACAGTTAGT
>JASCZI010271866.1:277721-290170 GCA_036250425.1 Stylosanthes scabra
CCTAGTTCATAGTGTGGAAGAATTTGATGCTGTTATTTGACTATTAGTTGCAGGCACCCTGTTGACAGTTATTGACTAACCTCTGGCGTGTATTATACATGTGACCTAAGATGTGCGGCGAAATGTCGGTTTGCCATTGCATGAACTCTCAGATGGAGACACAACAGCTGATGTGTTTCTAAACATGACATCCATGCCAGCGTCGAAGCTGAATCTTTGAGGCTATCCGCGAACCGCGATAGCCTTGTTAGCTATGGTGCGTGCCTTGTTCGTCATCTTTGTTGCCTTGGTTTTTCTTTTTCTAAATTAGAACATTTAATTAGTTTTTGTTCTTGTTTTTTCCCCATCAGGAAGCAGATTTGGAGTGCAATCATTTAACAAGAATCAGTTGTTTTGGGAGGCTATGTTGCTTAGACTAGTGTGATTCATACTAATCATCACTCATTGCAGGACACAAGAGGAGTTCAATTGTTCAGCATACGACATAGTTGTAGATAACAGATTTTGTTCCTGCTTCTTAGCTCATTTTTTCTCTGTATATACTCATTTGGAGTGAGTGAGTTAGGATAAGATAAAATTGCTATATTGATATAGTGAGATATCATTTATTTATGGGCCAAGATAGAAAGAGATTTCAAACCTTTGAACCCTCAGAATTTTGTAAGTAACATGTAAAGCAAAGGTGTTATAGAATATAGGTAGAATCAAAGAATGTCATGTTATGTAATATTATTGAGATTTGAGTGTTACACTTACCCTTAAGAAGTGCCAATTTAAGTCTTTTCCATAAGTATTTTATCAAATGCTGATGCCATTCTTTACAGCTGTTTATGGATCTAAAATTCAGATACAGCAGAACATGGCCACCAACAGACTTTGAAATTCACCACTAAAAGGCATGAAAAGAAAAAGTAAGATAAATAAATAGTTGTTTTTCCATTTAGAGGGGAAAAAGTAAAAGTAAATCCTTGTTGAGTTGGAAGAGCATCTGAGAATATAATAACACTTTCTTTGCCTGTTGGTGAAGCACATGACTGACTATAGCATGTTCAGGAATAGATTATTTTAGGGAAACAATAACAACTATAAGCACCTAATTTTACAAAAAAAAATTGTTTCTAGAAGTTTGATTCTTTGCTTACCTTAATTATTTGTTTTTGTGGCAGCTCATTTCTAAATCTGAATGTGATCTGTGTAAGCAGCATAATATGATCACATGATCCCTAGGACCCACATAAAATCTGATCCTACTTGTTGCAAAGTGTCCACTTGCAATGGAATATGATAATTCCTTCTTAGCCGTTAGAAGCACTAGAGCACAAACATGCCCATAACTTCCATTTCCCTTTAACTTCACTGTATATATATATATAGGCAACTGAATTTCTAGTTTCTTATTCAAAGTTCTTATCAGCTAAGCCTCACTCTCCCTTTGTATCCTCCAAAATGGAAACATTAATGGCCAAGTTAATGGTTCTGCTTCTTTTCTTATCCATGATTGCACCAAAAACAGGTAATCATATGATATACTTACATGTTCTTGTGTTAAAATTTCCACCAATGTTTTGTGTATACATGTTCATTTTTTTTTCCTTCCTTAACATAATTGTATTATACTATTATTGCATGATGCAGTGTTGGGTGAATATGAGCAATGGTGCATAGCCGATCCGCAAAGCAGCGACGATGAGTTGCAGGCGGCGCTGAATTGGGCATGTGGGAGTGGAGGTGCAGATTGTAGCAAAATCCAAGAGAACCAAGCATGCTATAATCCAAACACATTGAAAGACCATGCCTCCTATGCCTTCAACAGCTACTTTCAGAAGTTCAAGCACAGTGGTGGTTCTTGTTTCTTCAGAGGTGCTGCCATTACAACAGAAGCAGATCCAAGTAAGTTTTAGTTAAACTGATTCTAGATAGCATATGCATGTTCACATTGGCACAGATTGCAAAAGCAGATCTAGAAGTAGAAGAATAGAAGAAGGCCATGTGACATTGTAATTAGTTTATGAATATTAAAATTGGCTAATTCTAATTGTTTAGTTATATGTAACATTTATGGCATCAAAAGGAGGAAAAGGCAACTTAACTTGGCAAACAAGTCATTTATATCTGTTTTTTAATTCAGAAAAATTGATGTGGATGATAACATATAATGATGTATATAACCTTTTGATTGAAGGTCATGGTTCTTGCCACTTTGACTTCATTCCCTAATTGGAACTCTCACTGATGAAGAGTGAAGACTCAAAAATAGTTGCAGCAGAATCTACAGCTTAAATTTTATTTTTCCTTTCTTTTCATTGAGGCTGTAATCCCCAACAGGCATTGTTTGTGGTCTTTCCTTATTTTATATTATTAATTAGTAGAGTTTAATCTCAGTCAAAGACTGAGAAAGGTTATTAAATCTTTGAGTTTCCAATCTCAAAAGAGCTGAATGATATATATTTTTTTTCTCCTTACATTTTTTAGGGTATTCTAAATCTGGCAGACTCCTAATTCATTAGGCTTTATCGAGTGTCCCTTTTGAAGGTTTTGACGTGGCAACATCATCTTCTGCATACATGTCGCCCTAATGTTTGAACTCGAAATTAGACACTTAATTAACTCAAGCAACTTACCATTTGTGCTAAAGGACGTAATTTCTCCTTATTACATTATTATTATTATTATTTTGGTTAATGTCCTTATTACATTATTGATGTATGAGAAATTTGTGCTTGATATTTTTGGCAATCTGCTACATCACTCACTAATATAATTGGGCCTAGGCCCATTAATAATACCAAAAAGCTTGATCACTAAACGCTGTCCAAAAATGGGCTTTAAGCCCCGTATCTCACCAAAAATCTGGTCCAAAAAATTTGATTAGCTAACTAAAGGCAAAAAAAAAAAAAAAGACAAAAAGGGGAGGGAGGGTGAATTGAATTATTGAATTATCCCCTAGAACTTAAAGTCCTACTTCTTCTTTTTATTTTTTTACATGAGTTAACCTTTTTTTCTTTTTAACCTGAAAAGGGAGTAATTATAAGCATGATATAACGTTAGCATTGTTGTTTTGAATTTCTTGCTTGACTTGCATTGGCTTCTTCTCCAATATTCTAGGAAGGAACCAAGCCTTTGCAAGTTGAGTCAACTGGTACATAATTTCTTTGGCTAAGTATTCTAAACTCACTGTTTATAATTTATAATTAGAAGTAATAGAATATGTCCATCAAAGTCAAAGCAATGGACTACTACATACTGATGAAGACATCAAATACAACCAAAAGTCTACATTAATTGAGGAGTTATTGTGACCAAAGATATATTGTCTCTCACTCTCTCTTTATTATTGAGGAATTATTCTACTCTAGAACCTCAGCAGAAGAAAGGAAAACATTGAAAATTTTCATATGCTATATATATATATATGGAATATAATATAACATTATGATTTCATCTTTGAAAATATATAATTGTACACCCATTTGTAAGAGATCATAATTTCTTTTTGGTCAAGCGTATACCTTTGAACATTGAGCACAAACACAGCTTGGCTTACAAGTTAAATTTTGTATTATTAAATACGTTTTGAGATCAGAAGATCAGAGTTAACTGTTTCGTGATGTTGGTCCAGAAATTTTTTTAAAAAAAGGCAATGAAATAGTAATATCATGTTTCAAATTTCCTTTATTTTCCCTAGAAAGAATTGATTAATTAACAACCAAAGTGTTAATAAAAAATATATAAAATACATTGTAATAATTCTTATGAAATACCTAATAGTTAACTACTAGTTCAAATACAGTTTTCACTTTGAGAAATCTACTATTAGGATGGATAACTTTATCCCACAATATACCGACATAAATTGAATTTGATAATAATTAAACTTCTTCACATGCAACGCTCTATATAACCCAAAAAAGAAAAAGAAAAAACAAATTGTTAGATCAAAATTTTAATCTTATAAAAGAAGTGTATGTACATATATATCCATATGCATCATCAACTTGCAATTATAATTTGTAAGAAAATAAAAATAAAAAATAAGAAAATATAGGTAATCGATATTTTTTTAACCAATAAATCAGTAAACAAAAAATAGAACATCCATAATCATTATTTATAAAATGTTTACAATGAAGGTCATAGGACATCTGAAACCTAAAACAACTAACAATCAATGAATTTTATATTTTTTAGAAATAGAACATTCGAAACTTAAAAATAGAACATCCAAAATTTAAATAAATAGAATATCTAATTTAAATTGTTGGCGATGTTTGTTAAATTTTTATGGGTTACTGTTTGATAAAAAAAAATCTATAGACAATTATTAGACATATGCATGGATTGGCATGATATGGAAATTGAAAAAAGGCATGAAATGCATGTTATCCTTAAATCAGATATGAAACCTGAACAAATGTAAACTCTTTCTCCTCCTTCAACTCTCATCACACTTCCCAATTTGCTTAATACCGCGTTATCATCAACAACTGAAATAATAATGAATACATACATAACCTAAAATGTTGAGCAAAGAATGAATTTGTTCCAAGAAGCAAAAGATGGGGGCACATGTGCAAAGAGGGTCCCATGTGTTACCCTAAATGCATGGCAGCACAACATGATGAAACCCTTCAATTTTTACAAAGTCTGAAACTTTGGTAATTGATAGGAATAAGGACAAATTCGATCTTGCAGATAAAAAAGACACAACATTGTGTTGTCTATCTTAATTACCCTAAAGCCCTAACATGGGCGGTGTGGTGACATCAAAGTTTGGATACAAAAGTCAAAGTTGTCATCATGGTTTTCCTTTGGTCTTGTAATAATATGCTCCTACTCCTAGGACTTGGTAATAACATGTTACAATATATGTAATTGAACCGAGTTACATACCCTGTCTAGCTAGTCTCACATAGCACCTACCATGCATATATAACTATGAATTATGAAATATACTTTAGGCCTTTAGGGTACCCAATATAATATATGGGTTGGTTCATAAGGTTTATTTTTGTGGAATAATATAGTGTTGGCAACGGGAGACAAATAATGTCTATGAGGGAAGGCTTTATTTCACACTATATACTACAATAATAGGCATGCAAGGAGGGACAACCTTTTTGCATGTTGTTACTCTTCAATCAAAGATTATTTCTTCAATATTAAGAATATTAGAAATATCCGAGCCTCTGATCTTGATTTATTTTGATAACTTGATTATGCAACTAGGTTAATCATTAAGGCTACAAAAATTGGGAATTGAACTTCAAATAAAAATGGTTTTACTGTTATTATTATTATTATTATTATAAGTAAATCACACTCTAGGCCATTCTTATATTATCTTTAGGAATTTAATTATGCCTTTTTTCAAATTTTATATAGCTTAAAAAAATCTAATCACCCATCAATATATGTACAAGAAACTCATAATTAAATTAAATTAGCTTCTCACTAAGCTATTATCTCCTTTCATGGCCTTTATAAGCACAACAATGCAAGTGATAGAAGAAACGAACCAATAAGTGATGAAAATTGAAGTATAGTATATATGAAACTTAGATTAGATTATCAGTCAATTTATCATTTATAGAGAAGTGGTACGTGGAGACATTTGATGGAGTTGGAGGGTGAATGGTGGTACAATAATAGGTCACCTGCCTAATAAAAAAGAAAGAAAGCTTTTTTTTTTTTTTTGGACTTGAGAAAGAAAGCTTCTATGTCCATTGAATTGAGTCATTTGGCCGGTTTCTCATCAACTCAAATTTGTCTCTACATTTAGCACGGTTCACTACTTATGAAATGACATCTCCTCCTATCACATCTCTCTCCTTAGTGCATATAGAATCTCTATGGAAATCCAATATTATCGTTCGTTGTTTTCTATGCTTAGAATGGTACATATATACGTATCTTTTTCTTTTACTAATAAAAGCAATCACAAAAGATTTAACATTAAAAATTTTTAAAGATTAAGGTATATTGTTATTGTGAATTAATTAGCCTTGATTGTTTAAATTATTTGTTGATAGGTTGAATTAATTCGCATAAGTAATCTCTTCTTTCCTTTTTTTTGAATCAAGATGTAACTGAATAGAAAAAATTGCATTATTGGATTATGTTACTTTATTATATATACATACATGAAGTACAATAATTGAAAAAGGGTTAATTAATTTGACTCTTTCAACTGTATTATAACTTTGAAGCATGATGAGTCTCCATTTAAAAGTTGAATAAACTCATTGTCAAAGTTGAAAATTAACTACTAAAATACACACAAGTTCAGATTTGGAGACACAGATTTGAAATATATAGCTGCTTAGGTCAGACTTGGAAATACCAAGATCTAAATTCTAATATTAATCTAACTAAATTTCGATTGTTTAATAATTTAGAAAATGAAAACAAAATTATGAAAAACAAGTGTCATTTACTTTTAATATCCCTAATGTAATATTTGATATACTTAAATAGCGTAACTCAATGAAATATCTATACTTCAAAATATTTTCTAAGTTTTGATATTGAAATTATTAACTTTTCACCAACCTTCACTCAACTACTTAAAAATTGAAAGTAGTTGGTGTTTCTTTTTTCAAGGGTTTAAATTTAGAAATTTACTGCTACTTATTCAAGGGCAATTAGAATTGATGCTCTATTTGCTCTCAACATCAATTATGACATAATTAATATCAACATTCAAATTGAAATTCAATTGAATTAATCAACCATGATAATATAAAGTAGTTTTATGTCCTTTTCAATAACTCGGCTCTTTTTTCCCCCAAGTGGATCTTAGAATGCAGTAAATTTATACAATCAATCACAAAAGGAATATTTAATGTTGGAAGTCGTCTTCACTTGAGCCTTTTTAAAAATAAAAAATAAAAGTGTAAAATTTTAAAAATTTAAATAATTTCAACCTCAGTTATCAAAATCAGAATATATCTCTGAATTTTCTACCAAACATTTACAAATATATTTTCAAATCACAATTACTATCTTCACCAAAAAAAAATCACAATTACTATATCAATTAAATCTGTCGCTAATTATAAATAAAAAAAATCCATCGCAAAAATCTGTCTATAATTAAAAAATTTTAGATAGAAGTGATCAAAACCATTTTTACATTAATATAAAAAATCAAACTCCAATCTAACTCTTATCTAAGTATCTCAACCTAACCTTCTTAATTAGCTAAATGGTAAATTAAATACAAGAACCAAAAATATTAAATATCTCCCAAAATCTTGAACACAATCTGTGGCGCATAGAAGAATAAACACAAAACTCCAAATTGGAGCAAATGGCGAATAAATAAAAGGGTATATTGAAGATAAGGATTGTGGGCCATTATGTACACTCACTTGGGACTTTAATTTGTAGAGGACAAAGTATTAACAAGATTCCCTCTTTTAGTTTAATTAATTTTCCCCCTTTAATTTAATTTAACTTAGATCCCTATCTTCTCTTACATTTGATTCCACAAAGCATATTTAAGGGGTAAAATCACTTGCTAAATCACATCAATAGGAGGGAAACAATTTTCAAGAATGGACGTGTGTAATAGTTTAACATAATACAATTAACAAAGCAAACCCTACTATCCTTCAATAATGTTTTTTATTCATTCGTTAATTTTAAGGATTTTAATTTCTTAAGAGAAAGAATCAGGCTTTAGTTTGTGCAATGGATATCTTTCAAAGTTTTTTATTCAATAAGAACATGATAATATAGCAATCTCATAAGAGCACGCGTATAAAGTTGATGATATATATGGTGGACCTAAATAAATAATAATAATAATAACAATAACAATAGTAGTAGTAATAAAAAAAAAACATAGTCATGAGTTGATTTTTGCTTTGTCTTTTATATATTTTAGTTTAATTTATATTTATTTCCTTTAAAAAACGGTCAGTTAATTTTAAATGTGAGATTATAATAATAGTGAAATAACGTGGATTCAAAGTCATTTGCGCAGAACAACAATACGTTTGTTTATTCTTTCTTTCAAAAAGTTTATACATTTTTATTATATTCCATTATTCCTATTCTAGAATGCATTATTATTAGGCACTTGATCACAAAAATTTAAATATCCTTCATTTCTTACTAAAGATTTATTATATAGAGCTAGCTGTTTTTAAAATAAATTTGTATATTATGGCAAATCTACTATGTTTGGCATTAAGGTAAAAACAATTATTAAGAAAATGGTTGAAACATAATCATCACTAGTTGTTTATTACTAATACACTTTACCTACTTTCATGTGTTATCTACCAATCTTTTTGTGATAAGTAGAAGATGAAATTATTAAGAAAGATTTTCATGTAGGTAGGAATGTGCACTCCAATAATAATGTTAGTTAGTAACTTTTCATGGACTACATCATAATTATTATTTGAGTGGATTAGGATAAGACATTTTGCACGTAATTATGTTTTAGAGGCTTTATTAGAGAAGAGATATTTTAGAGATAAGTTCAATGGATTATGAAAAGAGAATAAGTAGTACACTCTAATAATGAATGTTCCTATTTCTTTAGATTAAGATGTTTTATTTTTTTAGATTTTAAATGTTTTATTTTTTATTATTGGTTGTTTTAAATTTCGGATGTTCTATTTCTAAAAAAATTATGGATGTTACCACTGATTTTTATTGTAGATATTCTTTAAACAGTAGTTACGGATGTTCTATTTTTTATTAGCTAATTATTAGTTAGAAAAATATTAATTATCTATATTTTTTCAATAAAAATATAATTAAATTAAAAAATATTAAAATTACTCATAAAAGATGATAAAAATATTCATAAAAAATAATTTTTTTACCCTAAACTATCCAAACATTATTAAGTCCATTTTTTATGGATAAAAAATTTATTTATTTTTTTCATAAATAATTTTGATTTTTTGCAGATAGTTTTGAATTTTTTTTTTTGAATAAATATACCAGTTTAATTTATCATAAGATTATTAAGTAGAAATTAGAATTACTATTTGGATAGAAAAAGGGTTCAAGTACATGTTAGCTGAAGTGTAAGGCACTACTTCCTACATACAAGGTTCTCTCTCTCTCAACTCGACTAAACTCAAGCCAACCGTGTGGGTCATTATCTCAGATTACAACACCCCACCTTTTCATCAATTCAATCACAACGTTTTCTTAATCATATGCCTTTAAATAATAATTAAAAATAAAAAAACAAGAGAATAACATCAAATGACAAAACTGACATTGACAAATTTTCTCAATTTTTTATATAATCTTTGGTGTAGGTATATAGAATAATATAAACATATAGGTATATATTAAGGGAGTGGCCAAGCTATATATATAATCTAAATTAGTGTTAGTAAACACAATTAATGTTATTTTAATTTATTCATAGATTGAATAATGTGTTCCGACCTTAGTTCAATACACAGAGTAAAATTTGGTGAAACTCATTCATGTTAGTATCCTTTTTTTTTTTTTTATATATATATACTTTATATTCATGTTAGTACTTAGTAGCAATAGTGTACCACAATAAATAACCACATCCTCTAACACAAGTGGTAAATGACTTGGATTGCTTAAGTATTTAGTCTCAAATTCGAATCTTGGTGGCGATATGTATACAGAAGGGGATATGGCCACGTCAAATCTTCCAAAAAAAACACTCAATATGATGTAAATGATTAATTTAGACTGTCGAACTTAGAATACCCTCTTATAAAAAGTGTACCACAATAAATCTAGTAGGCACATTCTTTTTCTTTAATCATAAAAGGCCAATTTAGTGGTAGATAAAGTGTATTCATACACACTTGTTGATATACATACACTCGAATTTTAAATTTATCAACGTTTGGTTTGGGGGACAACAAATCAATTTCCTAGTCAGCTTTCAAACGAAGATTAAGATTTAAATAAAACAAAAGTTATAGTTATATACTTATATCAATTAGAATAATGCAACTATAAATAATTTGCCTCTAGGAAGAATTATGAAGCTGTGACCATGATGTCATTGTGTAAGAGTTATTACATGAAGCAGCAATGGGTGATTTCTTAAAAGATTATGACATCTTTAGCCCCTAATCTAAAATTGGCAACATCATTAAAGAAAAACCAGTTCTTAGATGTGTATGTTTGCCTTATACATGCAGAGATTAATTAATTAATTAGAAGGGACCATAAGGAAATTTGATATGAACTTATATGAAGGTGCTCATGATTGTGACACATGAGTCACAGAATTCAGAATTGTGAAAGCTGCATTGATGTATGTATTTGACCAAAGTTACATTATTATGAAGATAAAGGGGGTATTTTCGTCATAACAGAAACAAATTTGCCAGATGAGCATCACGTGAAAATTTGTGTAGTAAATCAAATGGTTGCTATGTAGTTTCTATAAAAATGTTGGGCATTTTCCAAATTCCAATACATTATTTTATATATTGCCACTGCTAAATTCTTAAGCCTTTTTTTCTTCACTGTAATAGGAAATAGCCTTCTCTCTCTCTCTCTCTCTCTCCCCCCTAAGCTTGAGATTCTACTCCACTCTGGTTTTCCAGCCTTGGATTTTCTTCAAAGCAAGGTAAGAATGAAACAAACAAACTGGTTTAATGTTAAACAACTAAAAGTCCACCTAACAGTTTAATATCTTTGCCTTGAATGTTTCCCTCTTTGTATGTTCATGTGGAGTATGTAAAGTTCATTGTTCTTGCTTCTGGATTTTCTAAGTTCTACCTTTTTGCCATTTACTGAAATGTCAGTGTCTCTTTGTTCACAAGTTCTTGCAATGAGGTGTTGGATTTATGAGTTTTAACATGCATTTTGCATTGAATCTCTATTATTTACTGCTCAGATTTTCCAGTGATGTTGCATTTGAGTACTGTTATAGGAGGGGCTTTACATGATTGTCTCTTATCTTTGCTTAATTCTGAAAACAACTTTAATATTTCCTATATCTTTTTTCATTACCTTTTTTGTGGCCAGGAAAAACCAATCATCTGCACAAATTGGTTTAGTTTTTGCAGTTTCTTGGAAACTTTCACAGATTGGTTCCATTTAATTCTTTTTTATCTGTTATTGTCATTAAAAAAGAGAGAAGGAAAAAACTTAGAAAAAGACAAGTGTGATTGACTTGGTGTATATGAGAGTCAAGTTGCTGGTTATACACGGTAGTTGAAGAACAAAATTGACTAATCTTTTTTCCAAATGGTGGAATATTTCAGTTTCAGCTGTGGATTTTCTGTCTCTTTTTCTGTGCATTGATATTGACTGGAATTTGAAAGATAGCACTGATGATGCTGTGAATTGTGCTGCTTGTTTCAATGCAGAAAACAGATTATGTCAATTATGTGGAAGACTCATCCTTAATCAATTCCAGGACTAAATCCAATTGATTCTGTGAAAGGAAATTCGAGGATTTTCGATTACTCTACTTCGAAGAATAACCTTCTAGAAGTGACAAACTGAAGCTAGTCCGTTACGGTTATCATTTGGCTACTTTGTTATCTATTCTGTAATGCAGGCATCAGAGCATCATAGAAGTCCAAGTATGTATTATCAACCAATGCAGCAGGTTGAGGCATACTGCTTGCCGCAATATCAATCTCTCAATCATCACCAGTACTACAATGATGGAGGCCATGGTACTGGAAGCAGATTCTCTAATCAAAGTTCTTCTGAAATTTACTGCACATTGGAGTCATCATCTGCAACTGGCAGTTTCAATGTTTACAATTCTCCTTCAACTGTTAGTTTCTCACCGAACGGTAGCCCAATTTCGCATCAAGATTCTCAGTCTCATTCATATCCACCTGACAATAACTATGAATCTCCTATGAGTGGTTCGTGCATAACCGACGATTTAAGTACCTTCAAGCACAAGCTGAGAGAGTTGGAGAGTGTGATGCTGGGTCCTGACTGTGATAATCTTGATAGCTATGACAGTGCATTCAATGATGCGACCGATTTCATGTCATCCGAGATGGACAGCTGGAGACAAACAATGGTGGCTATTTCTAGTAAGAACTTAAAGCATGTCCTTGTTGTGTGTGCCAAAGCCATTGCAGACAATGATTTGCTAATGGCACAATGTCTGATGGATGAATTGAGGCAGATGGTGTCTGTCTCTGGCGAACCGATTCAAAGGCTGGGAGCATACATGTTGGAAGGCCTAGTTGCACGGTTGTCTTCCTCTGGGAGTTCAATCTACAAAGCCTTGAGATGCAAGGAACCAGAAAGTTCTGAGCTCCTCTCCTATATGCACATACTCTATGAGGTTTGTCCCTACTTCAAATTTGGATACATGTCTGCTAATGGAGCGATCGCAGAGGCTATGAAAGACGAAAATAGAGTTCACATAATTGATTTTCAAATTTCTCAAGGGAGCCAGTGGATCACTTTGATTCAAGCTTTTGCAGCTAGGCCTGGAGGACCAC
>JASCZI010271866.1:333564-349412 GCA_036250425.1 Stylosanthes scabra
TGTTAGGGATGAAAATAATAGAGTGAGTGAGGAACTTGTTGAATCTGCCTTGATATCTCCATTAAATTTTCACAAAGAGATAAACCATGTGACAGAAGAGGTTAGCATTGGTCCTTGCAAATTGAAACTTCTAAAGCTTGAAGCTAATTGTACAATGTTGTCAGATATTTCACATGGCTACTGTGATATCATTGAGAGGCAATTGACTGTACCAGGATTGTCTTCCACTACACGTTTAGGGTTAACACACCAAGTAATGACCTGGGAATTAATCAGAGTTCTTTTCTCCGAGAGAAAACAAAAGGGTCAAGTAGAATCTTTGGGTGCTGACAATGAGGAAGATATGATGCAGGATACGAAGGAAGTTTATCAAGATGTTGACCAAGAAGCACTCCCACTTATGAGGAGGGCAGAGTTCAGTTATTGGTTGCGAGAGAGTGTTTCTTATCATGTTCAAAATCAAATAAGCTCTCTAAATGACTCTGACTATCTACAACATATTTTTGTATTCCTCACCGGGCGGCAACTAGATGAAGCAGTGCAACTGGCAGCTTCCAAAGGAGATGTGAGGCTGGCTTGTTTGTTAAGTCAGGCTGGTGGTTCTATTGTGAATCGCTCTGATATTTCAAAGCAACTTGATATTTGGAGAAAGAAAGGTCTGGATTTTAGTTTCATTGAAAATGACAGAGTGAGGCTATATGAATTGCTTGCAGGAAATATTCACGATGCATTGTGTGAGGTCGATATTGACTGGAGGAGGTTCTTAGGTTTATTGATGTGGTACAAACTGCCGCCTGACACATCATTGCCCATTGCTTTTCAGACATATAAGCATTTTCTTGATAACGGAAGGGCTCCATATCCTGTTCCACTTTATATTGATGAAGGACCATCAGAAGAGGCTATCAGCTGGAATGCAGATAAACACTTTGACATTTCATTCTATCTTATGCTTCTTCATTCTAGCAAAGAGAGAGAATTTAGCTTTCTGAAGGCTATGTTTAGTGCGTTCTCATCAACCCCTGATCCACTTGATTATCACATGATATGGCATCAACGTGCAGTCTTGGAAGCAGTCGGTGTTATCAACTCTAAGGATCTTCATGTTCTAGACATGGCGTTCGTGTCTCAGCTTTTGTGCTTAGGGAAATGTCATTGGGCCATATATGTGGTCCTTCATTTGCCCGTTCGTGAAGACTGTCCATTTCTTCATGTGAATTTGATTCGGGAGATATTATTCCAGTACTGCGAAATTTGGAGTTCAGATGAGTCTCAGCAGCAGTTCATTGAGGATTTAGGCATTCCTTCAGAATGGATTCATGAGGCTCTGGTAAGCATCATATATCCTTATTTTATTTGTTTATGAAGGAATATCCACAATTTGCATAATTTGTTTTAGGGTAGACTTTCAACCCCATCTTTCTCTTAACAAGTATATCCTGGTACAGATTTCATTTTTACTTGTTTTGAGTTTCAAACTAATGATAGTTGACAGAAAAACTAGCCACACTTATTGCACCCACACTTAAGACATACATAGGGGCACTCACTACAACCATTCTTTTTTTTAGTAAAACTGCATTAATTTGCTTTCCTGATGTTCTTCACTGATCATTGAATTGAATAATGCTTGATGAATTTTGGAAGCTCTTAGCGAATGATATATTAGTAATACAAGCTCTTAACGTTCTGAATTTTATTGTTGTGATGCAGGCAATTTATTATAATTATAATGGTGATCTGCCAAAAGCTCTTGAGCATTTTCTTCAGTGTGCAAATTGGCAGAAAGCTCACACCATTTTCGTAACTAAAGTTGCTCATAGGTTATTCTTGCAAGGTAATTCTTTTGTACGTCTGTTACTTAAAAAAATACTGATTAATTCTTATAGAAGACCTGTGCATTGTCACCTTCTCATAATTTTCGGGGTGCTATTGTTTTGCATAGCTGAAAATTGAGAGAGTTTTTCTCCTTAAATCCAAGCAAGTGCATCGTAAGTAACTACTTTAATATCTTATGCAGATAAACACTCAGAGATATGGAGGATTGCAACTTCCATGGAGGACCATAAATCTGAAATTGAGAATTGGGAGTTGGGAGGTGGAATATATATTTCATATTATTTGATGAGAAACTCACTTCAGGGAGACACCAATGCCATGGCCCAATTGGTATGCCAATTTATAAAGGAGATCCCCCTTTTTTTATCATTCATGTGCACTTGCTAGGGACACACTCAAAAATAAAATTAAAGGTGTGTCCTTAGCTTGAGCATTGCTATTTCTTTTATTTATTTTGTTAAAATCATGTACTTCCGTCTTTCAGGATTCTCTTCAAAGTAAAAATGCTGCCTGTCAGGAATTTGTCAGTCAGCTTAATGCATCATTGGCTGTTTGGGACCGCAAATTACCTGTTGATGCAAGGTATATGTTATCCTCTAACTGCTTTTTGACCTATTTTAAGGTTGCATTGTAGCTCCAATGCTGATCTTGTAGCTTGGTCAAAATGTACATGTATAGAGCTATTTTTCTCTTTGGAGATACACTCCTTTTGTAAAGAGGACCCAAAAAAACGTGATAAAGGATAGGGAATATAATGATTAATAAATCAATTTACAGTTTTATTATTGTAATTTAATAATTGGTATTTTGGCTTTGTATTTTGGTAATAACTTCGTATACAAACGATTGTAGTTCAGTAAATTCAGGACCGGTATCTTTTGCCATGTGTATGCATGTTTTGAACTTTAAGTTGTTCTATCGATGCTTACTACTTTATGGTGCAGATTGGTGTATTCGAAAATGGGGAGTGAGATATGTGATTTGCTGCTATCTTCTGTAGGCGAGGGTGCTAGCCGAGATGAACAGTTTAGCTGCTTCGACACTGCTTTCAGTGCACCAATTCCAGAAGATGTTCGCTCTGGTCACTTGCAGGATGCGGTGTATCTGTTTACCAGCTTTCTCTCTGAGATTGCTACTTAATTCCACAGTTTGCCTATTGCTTGTGATTTTTCATGGTGTAATCAGAAAAGAAATGTGTGTTACAAGGCAGGATTTTGATCTGCAATTGAGCCATGACCTTGAATTTTGTGACCTTTTCTTTTTTCCTTTTTAACTGGTCTTGCAGGATTACAAAATGATACTAATTACTAAATATGATTATAATAGCACCATATTCATCCATTTTTTGGAATTTGACAATTTGTAGGTTGAATTTGCCATAGATGGTAGAATTATTGAACATTATTGAACTCTTCCTTTTTCTTAAGACGTGATCAACTTCTATATCTACAATTATTTGAGTTCTTTAATTCTACATGAAGACGAAAAGTACGATGGAACTGTATTGCATAAAGGGAAATAGACATAAGTGTTATAGAAATATAACATTGGAGTCAACAGAAAATATATGATCTTAGTAATCTTCTCCATCCCAAAGATCTGCAACAAGGAATCCTGCAGGACCGTTCTTGACCTTTCTCTCCTGCCTGATTTGACTAATCTTTTGGTAGTCATCATTTGTAAGTGTGAAATCAAATATGTCTAGATTTTGCTTTATTCTTTCCTTGTTGTAGCTCTTCACCACAAAACTCACACCTTGCTCATATAACCATCTTAGACTTACCTATAACCAATTCAAAGGGATTATATTAGAGCTCTCACGGAGAGTTATACTTTGAGAAAAAAATTATAATAAAGGAAGAAATGCAATTATACCTGAGCAACAGTTTTGCCGTGAGCCTGTGCAATTTCCTTGAGCAATTCACTGTCCATAACTTCATTACTACCCCAGATGGTCCCTTTGCCTCCTAATGGAGAATATGCAGTTACAATTATACCCTTGGATTTGCAGTACTCTGTTAAATTTTTTTGTTGCCAGGAAGCATTCATCTCAACCTGTTTGTGTTTAATTTGTGGTGATGCATGAATGCCATTTATTATAATAATTAGTAGTGATCCAACATAAAATACACATACATAATTAAAATCATTAGAGAATGTAGTACTTGATTAACAGCAGGAGGAATTGTAGCAAAAGAGAGGAGATGTTCAAGTTTCTTGGTAGAAAAGTTGCTGACTCCAATTGATTTTGTGAGGCCAAGGTTGTGGCATTCTTCCATGGAAGCCCATACACCCTTTAGGTCAAATGGTACTATTTCTTCTTGCTGAAAAGGAAAATCCCATGTTCCAGGCTTGGCACTCATGGGCCAGTGAATCAAGTATAGATCCAGGTATTCTAATCCAAGAGTCCTGAATGCATCAACCAATATTAGATTTAAAAAAAAAAAAAAAACACTAATTACTTTTGAATTTTGATATAATTAAAAGTTTGATATATATATATATACTTACTGAAGTGATTTTTGGAGAGAAGGAAGAACAAGGTGAGGATGGTTATCAGGTAACCATAACTTGGAAGTGATAAAAAGTTGGTCCCTGGAATTTATGAGACCAAGTTTAAGAGCTTCAGAAATGGCTTGTTCAAGAGCCTGTTCAGAGCCATACATGGAAGCAGTGTCAAAGTGCCTGTAACCGACCTTGATGGCCTCCAACACCGCCTGCTTGATGGGTTGGTCGCCGTTGGATTCGGCAGCAGTTCCAAGGCCTATGAGGGGCATGGTGAATGATGATTGCAGGACAACATTTGGAACCTCTACTTTTGTTGTTAAGGACGACATGATGCTTCTCTTGCCTTGCTCTTCTATCTCATCTCAACTCACTCACAAGCGGTTCCTTTATACGATGAAGAGTGACTTTGAGTCTGCTAATTAATTAATTAATTAATAAAGTATATCTATTTAAGCACATGCCGATGATTCTGCTGATGCATCCCTACAACTTTGAAATTAAGCAATTACGTGCATCAATTAACTCTTTCGCATTATTTTACAATTTTTGTTCCCCGGAGTCAATAGTCATACTCATCAATGGAGAAGATGGATTTATTAAAGTAATAAAATAATGGCAAGTGGCAATATCTAAATACTTTGTTAAATGATGCTAAATGTGATTATAACATATCCATAAACATAATCATCCATATTTTGGAATTTGGAGGTTCCAAATTTCAATTTGCAGGCTATAGATTAGATGGTAGAATTATTGAACATTACTGAACTCTTCCTTTTTCTTAAAACATGATCGACTTCTATTTCTACAATTATTTAAGTTCTTTAATTCTAATGAACACGAAAAATACGATGGAACTGTATTACATAAAGGAAAATAGACATAAGGATTATAGAAAATATGTGAATAACATTGTAGTCAAGAGACTAATCTTCTCCATCCCATAGATCTGCAACAACGAATCCTGCAGGACCGTTCTTGACCTTTCTCTCCTGCCTCATTTCACTAATCTTTTGGTGGTCATCATTTGTAAGCGAGAAATCAAATATGTCTAGATTTTGCTTTATTCTTTCCTTGTTGTAGCTCTTCACCACAAAACTCACACCTTGCTCATATAACCATCTTAGACTTACCTGTAACCAATTCAAAAGGATTATATTATTAGTGCTTTCACGGAGACTTAATTATAGTAAGAGGAAAAAATTATAATAAAGGAAACAATGCAATTATACCTGAGCAACACTTTTCCCATGAGCCTGTGCAATTTCCTTGAGCAATTCACTGTCCATAACTTCATTACTACCCCAGCGGGTCCCTTTGGCTCCCAAAGGAGAATATGCAGTTACAATTATACCCTTGGATTTGCAGTACTCTGTTAGATTCTTTTGTTGCCAGGAAGCATTCATCTCAACCTGTTTGTTTGTGTTTAATTTGTGATGATGCATGCATGCCATTAGTAGTAATCCAACATAAAACACACATAATTAAAATCATTAGAGAAAGTAGTATGCACTTGATTAACAGCAGGAGGAATTGTAGCAAAAGAGAGGAGATCTTCCAGTTTCTTGATAGAAAAGTTGCTGACTCCAATTGATTTTGTAAGGCCAAGGTTGTGGCATTCTTCCATGGAAGCCCATACACCCTTTAGGTCAAATGGTACTATGTTTTGTTGTTGAAAAGGAATTTCCCATATTCCAGGCTTGGCACTCATGGGCCAGTGAATCAAGTACAGATCCAGGTATTCTAATCCAAGAGTCCTGAATTTATCAACCACGATTAGAAATTAAACACTAACTTTTGGATTTTGCAGATATAAGTTTGATATATATACTTACTGAAGTGATTTGCGTAGAGCAGGAAGAACAAGGTGAGGATGGTTATCAGGTAACCATAACTTGGAAGTGATAAAAAGTTCATCCCTGGAGCTTATGAGACCAAGTTGAAGGGCTTCAGCGATGGCTTGTCCGAGAGCATGCTCGGAGCCATAGAGGGAAGCAGTGTCAAAGTGTCTGTAACCGAGCTTGATGGCATCCAATACGGCCTGTTTGATGGGTTGGGTGCTGTTGGATTCGGCAGCAGTACCAAGGCCTATGACAGGCATGGCAAATGATGATTGCAGGACAACATTTGGGACCGCTACTTGTGTTGTTGAGGAGGACATGATGCTTCTTGCCTTGCTCTTCTCATCTCAACCCACTCACAAGCACTCCCTTTATATATACGATGAAGAGTGATGACTTTTGAGTCTGCTAATTAACAAATAAAGTATATATCCCTTTACAAAAAGAAAAATTATAACTCACCAATAATTTTTTAATCAAGAAATTAGTTAATAAAAATTAGAACATTTAAAATTACTGTTTATAGACATTTATAATGGAAGTTATAGAACATTCGAAACATAAATATCAGCCAACATTATATATTTTTTAGAAATAAAACATCCAAAACATAAAAAAATAAAATATCTAATTTAAGTTGTTAGCTGAATTTTTATTGGTTACCTAGCATGATTTTCATAAAAATTATATTTGCATTACCAAAATTTAAGTATATAATATGCAATAAAATATAAAAAAAAATTAAAAATGAGTAAACTATATATGTATTTCATATTTCAACATATATTATATACTAGTGACTGATTTGAACGCTGATTTTAGTAGGGATGCGGCTAGCCCTTCTCGTTTAGGCCCGCTTCCAGCCAAAAAGCAAGACAGGGCGGGCGGGCTGACAAAGTGGCGCGTGTTCAAAATGCTAACCCGCTCCGTGCTATGGCGGGTTGGCAGGCCCCCGATGAGTTATTAACCCGCTCAAATTTATTATTTTTTTAGGAAAAATTTTGTTAAATATATTAAAAATAATCTAATAAATAGTAATTTATTTAAAATTCAAATATAAATAAAAAACCTAATTTTTTAAATATTTTTCTCAATTATTATCAATGTCAATAAAATTATTCGTTATAATATACATCATCTAATTATTTTAAAATATGAAAAACAGAAATCTACACTTAATATTCAAATAACTATATAAGAAATGTATAATATAATGTGTATAAGAATAGAAAATAAATAAAGAAATAAAAATTATAATTTTTAATATATGTGTATATATATATTCTCCTAATATTCATAAATATTTTATAAATTAAAAGAAAAAAACCACCTAAGCTGGGTCGGTCCGTCCTGCCCCATCAAAATCCGCCGATTTGGCGGTATATGGGGGCGAAGCCTCTTGTATTGGAAGGGGGCAATGGCCCCCAAACATTAATTTTTCTTTCTAAAATATAGAGAAATTTAAGTTTCGCCCCCCTAAATTTTTGTTCTCTATCCCTTTTTATTATTAAATTAGTTTTTGGCCCATTTTTTAAAGTTGGCCTAGCTTCGCCCCTGGCGGTATGAACTTGACGGGTTCAAAATTCTAGCTCGATCCGACCTTTTGGCAGATTCGACCAGTTTTGCCATCTCTAAATTTTAGTATAAACCTAACAAAATCTATGGACATTACGTGCATGCATCAATTAACTCTTTCGCATTATTTTACATTATTTGTTTCGTGGAATCATACGCAATTACGCATAACCAAATTATTAATTAGGGAGACTCAATTAATTTCACTCACTTTTTTTTTTTACTTTAAATTCTAAATCATAATAACCTTGTCATTCCACAATTGGCTTCCAATATAGGCAACAAGTCAACAACTCAAGTCCCTCATTTGAATTCACAGCCGAACAAATAAATAATTGATAACCATACATTTGATGAGAAGATAATAGCACAAAATTATTTTATATATTAATTTTATATCTATAATTTCATACATGTAACCATAATTAAAAAATACAAAATAAAAAAATACACTAAAAAAAAAGCCAAAAAAAATGGCAAGTTATTGTTTTGGTACGGTGGCAAACTATCGGTCTATCGCGGACTCGCGGTATCGCCTCTCATAGTCCCTAACTCCCTATCATCTAAAAAGTAAAGGTGTATCCTCACATCCATAGTAAAAATGTACATAGCATATATAGTAAAGGCATTTTGATAAAAAAAAATATATATATTATTTATTTAAATAAAAAAGGTGAACCCACTTGTCTTTTCACTCATTATATATACTATGGGAAGGTTTTTACATATACCAATGTACTTTACTGAAACACTGGTATACTATGATTATCTGACGTCCATATAATGAATTAAATATATGGAAGGCTGTGATGCAAATGGAAATCTTCATGTGAGGATGCGAACATTCAGAACACGGTGAGGACTGTACCTACTGTTCCGTTAACCCAATAAGGAAGGTCTGAAATGTTGTCTTTGCCCTCTAGTCTTTCCGTGGCCTAAACAATTAGTTACTTCATGTTGTCATATATCATCCGAATTTTTTTCTTTTTAAAAAAGGGTTACCGATAATAAAAAAATTAAAAATAAAAAAGGGTTAAGGTGAAAAAATGATTTTGAATTTTAACCTGAATAAACCATCAATATTACCTTCATAATTTTTAGAAGCTGAAAAAAATAATGTTGAATTTATTAATGATAAAAATCACCTCAATTATTTAAAAATGTGACAAAAATGTTAATTTTGTGTATTTTTATTACGTTTGACATGTGATAATATACTTTTATTATATTATAAAATAATTAGAACATTTTAATCGTTAACAAAATTATAGATATTTTTGTCGACTTTTAAAAAGATTTTGAACAATTTTGGTGATTAACTATTTTTAATGAAGTTCTAATCTAATTCAAATTAAGATAACAAGCTCACATAAGATAGAACTTATAAATTTATCTAAGATTAATATCTTATATTTCCTTTTAAAAAATCTGTTTTTCTTTTTTTGAAAATGAAGGTATTTAACTTTATCGATAATAAAATATTGTCTTATTTTTTGTTACAATGTCTTACATTTTTTAAATAAAAAAAGAAATGTCAAATAATAATGATCCATCCGTTGTGATTAATTGATTATTATTTATTAATGATCGGCCCAACAGCTTCCCTTGTGGCCTTCTTCAAGTCTATAATTGCCCTTCCCGTCTTTTCTATGAATTCCAAGGATGTATATGGTATTTTCAAACATACAACACAACAAATTTGTTACGTCCAACTGGACCGTACTTGGTATATCAGAATTCCATTAAAGTGAATGGAACATCTAAAAATTTTCCTATACTATGTATACTTCAATATGTATGTAAGTTTTCAACAAAAACAAAAACCAATACAAGTCTTTGAAATTGGATGAGATCAAAGACAAATTAAATGAATTAAAGTATGAAAGGTTTGTTGTGAATAAAAATCTAATTTTCTCCGTCAAATAAGTTCTCAGCGGCCATAAAAGTAGTTGGACCATTCATGGCCTTTGTCTGTTTGATTTGACTAATCTTGTGGTAGTCATCATTTGTAGGTGAAAAATCAAAGATTTCTAAGTTTTGTTTCATTCTGTCTTCACCGCAATGTCCTTGGAATTCACTGTCCATAACATCGTTACTACCCCAGGAGATTCCTTTGGCTCCCAGAGGAGAATATGCAGTTACAATTATACCCTTGGCTTTGCAATATTCTGTTAGATTCTTTTGTTACCACGAAGCATTCGTCTCAACCTGTTTGTGTTTAAGGTGTTAAATAATTTCCATGTATTAGCAGTAGTACTCCAACATATTTTAATCTAAATATATACATATAAATTATAAAATATATGTACTTGATTAACAGCAGGAGGAATTGCTTGCAGCAAAAGAAAGGAGATGGTCAAGTTTCTTGGTAGAAAAGTTGCTGACACCAATTGATTTTGTAATAACACATCCATCAACTTAATTAAACTTTCCTTCAAGACATGTTATATATAATAGAGTTGAAGTAGAAGATGTTTTACATACTCAAGTGATTTGCGTAGAGCGGGAAGAACAAGGTGAGGATGATTATGAGATAACCATAACTTGGAAGTGATAAAGAGTTCATCCCTGGAGCTTATGAGACCAAGTGTAAGGGCTTCAGCAATGGCTTCTCCGAGAGCCTTTTCGGAGCCGTATATGGAAGCAGTGTCGAAGTGCCCGCCATTGCCATTGGATAGGAGGGCATCAGCAGTTCCAAGGCCCATCACCGGCTTGGTGAAGGATGATTGGCGGACGACATTTGGGATGCATGGCTAATCCTTGTTGTTAGAATATATTATTATCATATCCGTATTTATTAGTTTGATATTACTCATAATTATAAGATATTAGGTTATTATTATTTCGATTCTCTCTTAACCTATAAATAGTTTATAGCGTTGTACAATGATATATACAATTTTCATACAATTCTAATACATCAACCAAATATACTTCTTTTTTTTTAATCATTTCAAACTACTCAAGCATTCAAAAAGATGCATGAGTTGCAGGTTACAAAGACAGAAACAAGCAACAAAAATAAAAACTCAAAAGAGTGTTGTGCCAGCAGAGCCACACTATGGCAGCTAAAAATACATGATAAACAATCCTCAAAACACCAACAATATACTTATCCAACCCATGAAAAAAGACATAGATAAGTATCCTTGCTTGTTTTGGAGAACAAATCATTTTATTTGAAGACTATGTATCCTTCTATTACATAGAGTGTCATGCACACCACACAACACAAAACGTGAATTGAGTGTGCTATCTAATTTTCTCCATCCCAAAGATCTGCAACATCGAATCCTGCAGGACCGTTCTTGACCTTTCTCTCCTGCCTGATTTGACTAATCTTTTGGTAGTCATCATTTGTAAGTGAGAAATCAAATATTTCCAAGTTCTCTTTCATTCTCTCCATGTTGTAGCTCTTCACCACAAAAGTCACACCTTGCTCATATAACCATCTTAGACTTACCTATAACCAATTCAAAGGGATTATATTAGTGCTTTCACGGAGACTTATACTTAGAGAAAAAAATTATAATAAAGGAATCAATGCAATTATATACCTGAGCAACAGTTTTGCCGTGAGCCTGTGCAATTTCCTTGAGCAATTCACTGTCCATAACATCATTACCACCCCAGCGGTTTCCTTTGGCTCCCAAAGGAGAATATGCAGTTACAATAATACCCTTGGATTTGCAGTACTCTGTTAGATTCTTTTGTTGCCAGGAAGCATTCATCTGAACCTGTTAGTTTGTGTTTAATTTGTGGTGATGCATGCATGCCATTTATTATAATAATAATAATTAGTAGTGATCCTGATCCAACATAAAACACACATAATTAATTAAAATCATTAGAGAACGTAGTATGTACTTGATTAACAGCAGGAGGAATTGTAGCAAAAGAGAGGAGATGTTCAAGTTTCTTGGTAGAAAAGTTGCTGACGCCAATTGATTTAGTGAGGCCAAGCTTGTGGCATTCTTCCATGGAAGCCCATACACCCTTTAGGTCAAATGGTACTATGTCTTGTTGCTGAAAAAAAGCTTCCCATGTTCCAGGCTTGGAACTCATGGGCCAGTGGATCAAGTACAGATCCAGGTATTCTAATCCAAGAGTCCTGAATAATAATGCATCAGCCAATTTTAGAAATTAAAATCTTAACTACTTTTGAATTTTGATATACTTACTGAAGTGATTTTTGGAGAGCAGGAAGAACAAGGTGAGGATGGTTATCAGATACCCATAACTTGGAAGTGATAAAAAGTTCATCCCTGGAGCTTATGAGAGCAAGCTTAAGGGCTTCAGCAATGGCCTCTCCGAGTGGCTGTTCGGAGCCATAATAGGAAGCAGTGTCAAAGTGTCTGTAACCGACCTTAATGGCTTCCAACAGCGCCTGTTTGATGGGTTGGTAGCTGTTGGATTGGGCACCAGTACCAAGGCCTATGAGGGGCATGGTGAATGATGATTGAAGGACAACATTTGGAACCTCTACTTTTGTTGTTGAGGACATGATGATTCTTGCCTTGCTCTTCTCAACCCACTCACAAGTCACAAGTCACAATCACTTCCTTTTATATATACCATGAAGGGGTTCAAAGAGGTGGAGCCTCCACCGCTTACCCCTTTTATATAAACTACCTGACTTTTTTATACGTTAATCTATCGCATGTGCATGCATCAGCATTTTAATTGTTGCTGATGTTTTTGTTGATGAATTCCTACTAGTTTGAAATTATAAGCACATTACGTGCATGCATCAATCAACTCTTTCGCATTATTTTACATTTTTCGTTCCCCTGAGTCATACTCATAAGTAATAACCAAATTGGCTTCCAATATAGGCAGCAACTAGTTATGGAAATAGGCCAGGTTTGAGTTTAAATACGCCAACTCTGTATCATGAGTATTAAGTTTATACTTAACATATTATCTATTAAAATTTTTACTTTTTACTTGGACTAGTATGATTGAAAACAGGGGCGGCAACTACAATCCTATTTGCGGTAGGGTAAGGTGCTGACCAACTCCACCCTATATATATTATATTATATAAAAAATATTAGAAGTGTGTGTCAAATTAATATTTTTTTAATAATATAAAAATTTTTAACAATTAAATCAAAATATTCAATTAAAAACTTAACAATTTTATTTATATAAAAGTCAATTTTATTTAATAATTTATAAATATTATATTTTTAAAACATGCGGGTAGGGTTGAACATTCGCGAGTTAAGTGTAAATAGGGTTAGAATTTGCATATTTTAAACCAGTGGATAGGATATGATTGAATTTTAGTGAGAAAGCCAACGCGCGGATAGGATTAGGGTTAAGTCTAAACCCTACCCTACCCATTGCCACCCCTAATTGAAAAGTTTGGCTTAAAATTTGTTTAAAAGTTTATTAAAAATTAAGTTAATAATAAAAACTTTTAATAAAAAGAATAAAAAATTTAATTAAAAAAATAAAATTCCAAATACAGAAAAGTACTATTTTGATCTCTAACAGTTAAGTCAAATCCTATTTTAGTTCCTAACGTTTAAAACGTTTTATTTTGATTTCAAAAAGTTTTAATTTGACTCGATTAAAGGTTAGAGGAAAAATTAACATTGTAAGTGGCAGTTTGTTCGGAGATTAATTATTTCATTCATTCGCTCAAAAACTTTATATGACAAAATTTGACATTTTATTTTTTTTTATTATTGTAATAAAAGAAAAACTTGAAACCTTAACTATTCATCATTATCGCACGAGAATCGAACGAAGAAAGTCTTTGTTGCTGCTTATGGATGATTCGACTTTACCTGCATACCGAGTTAATGTCACATTGGCTCTACAAGACGAAGAAAGAAATGATAACGTTAGTTACAACATTAAATTATCATTCAACTTTTAATGATGAGATTTGATTGAGTCCAATTAAAACTTTTTAAGACCAGAATAAAACATTTTAAACATTAGGGATTAAAATAGGATTTGCCTCAAATATTAAAGACCAAAACAACACTTTATCCCTAAATATAATAATTATTTAATAATTATGAATAACAATGATTATTTTTAAAATGGTTAGAAGATTTAAAAAAAATTTAATAATAGATTATATAATTTTTTATTTAAAATTTAATAAAATTATATTTTTTAAATATAAAATTTTTTTATTATAACTTAAGCTTTATAAGTCTTACAAAGAATTAAACTTGATATTTTTAAATAAAAAAGCTTTTAATAAAAAAGTCTGAATTTAACTTATTTACTAAATAGATATGATTTATGCAAAATCTTATTAAACTAGAACATAAATTTTAGGATAAAGTATGATTTATATCTTTTAAGTTTGTAAAAAATTTTAAAAATATTCCTAACTTTTAATTTTATTTAATTTTATTCCTAATCGTATATAAATTAAAAAAATTAAAGATAAAATTATCAATAATTAAGGATAAAATTAAAACTAATAAAAAATATTGAGAATAAAATTAAATTAAATTAAATATAAAAAATATTTTTAAAAATTTTCACAAATATTAAAAATATAAATCATACGTTACTCTAAATTCTAATAGGAATGCCTGACCTATCTCTATCCTAGCAGTAGGAAGTCCCTTAGGTTGAATTCATAGCCCAACGAATAATTGATAACCATACATTTAACCATCCGTTCAGAAAAAAAAGTTTGAAATTTTTTTTTATCAAACTAATTATTTTAATTTCAAAACCTAAACCCAAAATGTTATTTAATCTGATAAGTACAACAAAAACTAATAGAGTATTGTTATGAAAATAATAACACAAAGTTATTTTATTTATTAACTTATATCTTTAATTTTATATGTGTAATATCTATAATTTATTTTAATAACAATTAAAAAATAAAAAATAAATACACTAAAAGAGCCAAAAAAAAAAAAAAAGGGGGCAAGTGATTGCTTCTTTTGGAATTGGATGATGAGAAGATGGATTTATTAAAGTAATAAAGTAATGGCATCACCTAAATACTACACTTAGGTAAATGAAAATTAAATAGAGATCAAAGACAAATCCAACAAACTAACTCGTAAGCCTAAACCAATTGCAAGCCGGCTGAACTTTTTCACCCCTAGTTACATTATCATATTAAAAGAATATCCATTTCCTTTATTAACTTTGTACTTTTAGAATAATTGAAAAAAAATTATTATCACGTAAATTATTAGTATCATTATCACTAATAACATTTATTATTGTTATTATTATAAAAATATTTATACACTATAATCAATCATTACAATCAGTGATTAAAATAGTCATATATGTTTTGTTTAATTAACTTTATGTATTTTGTTAATAACTTTTTTTACATTATTCTAAGGTTATTATTTTATTTTTTGTGTGTCTATTATTATTATTATTATTATTATTATTATTATTATTATTATTTTATGTGTATCTATTATTTCGGACTAAGTTACATTTCCACCTCACCGAAAAAGCTACTCACTGATACTACTTTCCCTCCAAAAGAATCATGTTTCTCCAATATTTATTATCTTGATCGCGATTAAGCACTTATGCCAAAAACTTTAAGCACATTTGATTAACAATATAAACTCTATCACATGACACAACACGTTTTGAGATATGCTCCTGTGAATCTTATCACTGCAAAAGAAGTACATTTATAAGACTTCGTCTACCCAAGTGTCACGAGAATCAATCACCCACCTAGAATCTATGGATGTTTCACTCAAACAATACCATAAAATTTCCCTTTCTGAAAACGTGATCATCAACTTGTATTTCTACAATTATTTAACTTCCTTAATTCTACATGAACACGAAAAATACGATAAATGGAACTGTATCACATCACATAAAGGAAAATAGACATAAGGGTTATAGAAATAAGCCAATAACATTGTAGTCGAAGACTAATCTTCTCCATCCCATAGATCTGCAACAAGGAATCCTGCAGGACCGTTCTTGACCTTTCTCTCCTGCCTCACTTCACTAATCTTTTGGTGGTCATCATTTGTAAGCGAGAAATCAAATATGTCTAGATTTTGCTTTATTCTTTCCTTGTTGTAGCTCTTCACCACAAAACTCACACCT
>JASCZI010271866.1:349628-364287 GCA_036250425.1 Stylosanthes scabra
GTGATGCATGCCATTAATTAGTAGTGATACAACATAAAACACACATATATAATAAAAACCATTAGAGAATGTAGTACTTGATTAACAGCAGGAGGAATTGTAGCAAAAGAGAGGAGATGTTCCAGTTTCTTGGTAGAAAAATTGCTGACTCCAATTGATTTTGTGAGGCCAAGGTTGTGGCATTCTTCCATGGAAGCCCATACACCCTTTAGGTCAAATGGTACTATGTCTTGTTGCTGAAAAGGAGCTTCCCATGTTCCAGGCTTGGAACTCATGGGCAAGTGGATCAAGTACAGATCCAGGTATTCTAATCCAAGAGTCCTGAATAATGCATGGATCACCCAATATTAGAAATTAAATACTAACTACTTTTGAATTTTGATGTTAAAGTCTGATATACTTACTGAAGTGATTTTTGGAGAGCAGGAAGAACAAGGTGAGGATGGTTATCAGATACCCATAACTTGGAAGTTATAAAAAGTTCATCCCTGGAGCTTATGAGAGCAAGCTTAAGGGCTTCAGCAATGGCCTCTCCGAGTGGCTGTTCGGAGCCATAATAGGAAGCAGTGTCAAAGTGTCTGTAACCGACCTTAATGGCCTCCAACACCACCTGTTTGACGGGTTGGGTGCTGTTGGATTCGGCACCATAAGTACCGAGGCCTATGAGGGGCATGGTGAATGATGATTGCAGGACAACATTTGGAACCGCTACTTTTGTTGTCGAGGACATGATGCTTCTTGCCTTGCTCTTTTCAACCCACTCCCAAGCACTTCCTTTTATATATACCACATGAAGGTGAGTTTTAGCCTCCACCGGTTCAAAGAGAGAGGTGGAGCCTCCACCGCTTACCCCTAAAATGGAGGTGCGTCCCATTTGAATTTTCATAATGCACTATTTGAACTAGAGGAGACAGCACATAAAAAAGTGACCGGTGGAGGCTAAAACTCACCTACGATGAAGAGTGACAAATTATAATTATTATGGCTACCAAAATTATGACTGTCTATTACCACGAATGTTATGACTATCTAACTTTTAGTTGCGTTAATATAGCGCATGTGCATGCATCAGCATTTTAATTGTTGCTGTTGTTTTTGTTGATGAATTCCTACAAGTTTGAAATTAAGCTAAGCACATTAAGTAGTGCATGCATCAATCAACTCTTGGGAGTAGGATAAAATAGGATTTAGACAAATTTTAACCCTATTCGTGGATTAATTTTTTAATTAAAACTAATACTATCATATTTATTAGTTTAAAATATGTTAATCCTAATTTTAATTCTATCCATACTCACTACCCATGAGCAAGTATTTAATTTTATTTGTGGATTTTAAAAAAATAATATTTATAAATTATTAAATAGAATTGACTTTTATATAAATAAAATTGTTAAATTTTTAATTGAATATTTTAAATAAGTAGTTAAAAAAATTTATATTATTAAAAGGTTTTGATTTGAGTCATTGTTAACATATTTTTACTATAGTATAACATATAGACATAGGGTGTGGTGTGAATTGGTCGGATAGAGTTTTATAACAATTTGAACCCTAATTGATCCACATGTTTCACGCTCAACATATCTGACCGAGTTTGATCGAATTAGATATCTGTCGAATATAATAAAGTTGCTATTGGTTATTTAATATGAAAAGTACAACAAAACTACTAGATTAATGTTACTAAGATAATAGCACAAAATTATTTTATTTATTAACTTATATATATATAATTTTATATAGATAATATTTGTAATTGTGTATTTATTTTAACAATAATTAGAAGAGAAAATATAAAATAAAAAATAAATACATTAAAAAAGCCACACAAAAAAAAGGAAAAGGCGCAAGTGATTGCTCCTTTTGGAATTGGATGAGAAGATGGATTTATTAAAGTAATAAAATAAGAGAAAGTTTAGGGAGTCTATAATTTTTTAGCAAATAAATGGTCAATAGATTTTTTTTTTCTCTCCTCTTTTTTACTACCTATTATTTTCCTAATTACACTTATGAACTCCCTATTAATCCCCTAATATTGATTTGTAACATTACTTATAAAATAATGGCAACCCTTAACTCCTTAGGTTAAGGAAAACTAAATAGACGTCGGAGACAAATTAATTAATGTAAGAAAGGTTTGTTGTGAAATGTGAATAAATATCTAATTTTCTCCATCAAATAAGTCATGAGCAGCCATAAAAGTAGTTGGACCGTTCTTGGCCTTGCGCGTGTGTTTGATTTGACTAATTTTCTGGTAATCATCATTTGTAAGTGAAAAATCAAATATTTGTAAGTTTTGTTTGATTCTGTCTTTGTTGTAGCTCTTCACCGCAAAAGTTACACCCTGCTCGTACAACCATCTCAGACTCACCCGAGCAACACTTTTTCCATGGGCTTTTGCAATTTCCTTGAGCAATTCACTGTCCATAACATCGTTACTACCCCAGGAGGTTCCTTTGGCTCCCAGAGGAGAATATGCAGTTACAATTATACCCTTGGCTTTGCAATATTCTGTTAGATTCTTTTGTTGCCAGGAAGCATTCATCTCAACCTGTTTGTGTTTAAGGTGTTAATTTCCATGTATTAGCAGTAGTAACCCAACATATAAATCAGAAAATATATATGTACGTACTTGATTAACTGCGGGAGGAATTGTAGCAAAAGAAAGGAGATGTTCAAGTTTCTTGGTAGAAAAGTTGCTGACTCCAATTGATTTTACAAGGCCTAATTTGTGTGATTCTTCCATTGAAGCCCAGACACCGTTCAAGTCAAATGGCACCAAGTCATCTTCATCATAAGGGACTTTCACCAATCCGGGCTTTGCACTCAGTGGCCAGTGGATCAAGTACAGGTCTAAATATTCTAATCCAAGATTCCTGCATATATATGCTTATTATTAGTTTCTTAGTAGGAATACATCTATATATATGTTATTCATTATTCAACTTAATTAAATTAATCTGAAAAATCAGATGCGGTTAACTTAACATAAAGTTCTTAATTTAAAATTCTTATATCAGAGTTTGATCAAATATGTTAAATTATCTAATAGTTTTTTCCGTAAAATGAATATATTAGGAAGCTAATTACTAATAAAGGTATAATAGAGAAGATGTTTTACATACTCAAGTGATTTGCGTAGAGCGGGAAGAACAAGGTGAGGATGGTTGTCAGATAACCATAACTTGGAAGTTATAAAAAGTTCGTCCCTGGAGCTTATGAGACCAAGTGTAAGGGCTTCAGCAATGGCTTTTCCGAGAGCCTGTTCAGAGCCATAAATGGAAGCAGTGTCGAAGTGTCTGTAACCGACCTTGATGGCCTCAATCACTGCCTGTTTGGTGGTGTCGCCGCCATTGGATTCGAGGGCATCAGCAGTTCCAAGGCCCATCACCGGCATGGTGAAGGATGATTGCAGGACAACATTTGGGATGGCTACTGCTGCTTGTGTTGTTGAAGACATCTTGTCTTGTGTATAACAACAATAATTGTTGTTTTTTAAGGTAGTTGAATTCGTTGTAGTTGTGATGATGATATATACATGTATCCCTTTTTATATGGCGCATGGTGCATCCAAGGGAAATTGGACACATGTATATGAATCTTGGAGACAAAGTAATAATAAATTAATAATAGTAAAAGTTAAATTGGTGATGCAAGCATATACGTATAATCCAATAATATGGATTTGAATAGAATAAAGTTTCTCCATTGAATGATTCTTCAACCCACCAACTCAATAACAACAAATCAACATACAATAGTTAACAATAACGCACAAAACATCGTCTTATAACATGAACCAGATATGAAAGACACACATACATAAGTATCCTTGGTTTTCTTGAGAATAATTATATTAAGGATCCTTTTATTATTTGAAGGCTATAATAATTAAGTGTCATGCAAGCACACCACACAACTCAAAACATGAATTTATTAATTTTCTCCATCAAAGAGGTCATCAGCAAGATCGAATGAAGCAGGACCATTCTTCAGCATACGCTCCTGTTTGATTTCATTAATCTTTTGGTAGTCATCATTTGTGAGTGAGAAATCAAATATATCCAAGTTCTCTTTCATTCTCTCCTTGTTGTAGCTCTTCACTGCGAAAGTCACGCCTTGTTCATACAGCCACCTAAGACTCACCTATAACCAATTTAAATGCATTACATCAATTAGTTAGATACCGCTCTGTATACATATAAACTAATGGACACCTTTTAATATTATTTTTTTCCCTTCCCTTTTACCTGAGCAACAGTTTTTCCATGAGCTTGTGCAATTTGCTTGAGCAAATCACTGTCCATAACATGGTTACTACCCCAAGAGGTTCCTTTGGCTCCCAAAGGAGAATATGCAGTTACAATTATACCCTTGGATTTGCAGTACTGTGTTAGATTCTTCTGTTGCCAGGAAGCATTCATCTCAACCTGTTTGTGGTAGGTGTTAATAATTTCCAACTTCAACATATATTAATCTAAATTAAAATTTTGATGGGGAGTATATGTAGTACTTGATTAACCGCAGGAGGAATAGTAGCAAAAGAAAGGAGATGTTCAAGTTTCTTTGTAGAAAAATTGCTGACACCAATTGATTTAGCAAGGCCCAAGTTGTGAGATTGTTCCATTGAAGCCCAGACGCCTTTGAAGTCAAATGGTAGAAAGTCATGTTGATCATCATAAGTAAACTTGATTAATCCTGGCTTGGCACTCAGTGGGAAGTGGATCAAGTACAGGTCTAAGTATTCTAATCCAAGACTCCTGCATATATAATAGATACTTGCTTCAACAGTAGAAAGCTAAAGAATATATATAATAGGAGAGTTGAAGATAGATGTTACTGGAGTGATTTGCGTAGAGCAGGAAGAACAAGGTGAGGATGGTTATCAGGCAACCATAGCTTGGAAGTGATAAAGAGTTGGTCCCTGGAATTTATGAGACCAAGTTGAAGGGCTTCAGAAATGGCTTCTCCGAGAGCCTGCTCAGAGCCATACATGGAAGCAGTGTCAAAGTGCCTGTAACCGAGCTTGATGGCCTCCAACACCGCCTGTTTGATGGGTTGGGTGCTGTTGGATTCGGCAGCAGTTCCAAGGCCTATGACTGGCATGCTCAACGATGATTGCAGGACAACATTTGGGATTGCTACTGTTGCTTCTCTTGTTGAACACATTTTTCGAATTAATCACTAATAATAATGAAATAAGCTAAGTTATTATGAGTATGGAATAATTATTGTTATTCGATCCCTTTATATATAGGTACGTCTATGCTTGCTTCACCATTTTAACTTTGGCATTGACCCCTACTGGGACCCTAAAAAGCTTATATTATCACTATAATAATTGCCGACAACATACATCGGACTTATTCAAGATATTTTGCTATTATGCAATCACATCTTTCAAATTACAACTATCAAAAATAATTTATTTATTTCTATACCATCATATATGTTTTTCTGTCGATCGCATCAAACTCATGGAAGAATTAGGAGGGAAGTCAAATACAAGTTCGATACGTGGAAACAAGTTTTAGAATTGTATAGTTTGTTCATTAGTGGTAGATGGAATATATTGAATTGGAATTCTTCTATGAGGTGATTGAATATATTGTTCATCGGTGGTAAATGAATTTATAATGTAATTTAACGATTTTAAATGATAACTTCAGAATTTAAAACATGAACCAAATTAATATAAATATACTTATCCAAACTTAAAATAAACGAAAGGTTTACACACATACATGAAAGACATATATACATAATTATCCTTGCTTTAATTTTCTGAGAATAATTAAATCCTTTTATTTGAACTTTGAAGACTATTATAAAGTGTGATGCATGCACACCACACAAACACAAGAAAACATGAATCTAATTTTCTCCATCAAAGAGGTCATCAGCAAGATCGAATGAAGCAGAACCATTCTTCAGCATGCGCTCCTTGTTGTAGCTCTTCACTGCAAAACTCACACCTTGCTCATACAACCACCTAAGGCTCACCTATAACCAATTCAAATGCATTACATCAATTAGTTACCACTCTGTATATAACTATATATATATAATCTAAACTCAAAACTGATGTACCTGAGCAACAGTTTTTCCATGGGCATGTGCAATGTTCTTGAGCAAATCACTGTCCATAACATGGTTACTACCCCAAAAGTTTCCTTTGGCTCCCAAAGGGGAATGTGCAGTTACAATAATACCCTTGGCTTTGCAGTACTCTGTTAGATTCTTTTGTTGCCACGAAGCATTCATCTCAACCTGTTGTGGTGTTAATAAATGGAATTTGATGGAGAGTATATATATGCATGTACTTGATTAACAGCAGGAGGAATAGTAGCAAAAGAGAGGAGATGTTCAAGCTTCTTGGTAGAAATGGCATCAATTCATGTTCTTCATAAGGAAATTTTCTTAATTCAGGCTTTGCAGTCATTGGGCAGTGCACCAAGTAAAGATCCAAGTATTCTAATCCGAGACACCTGCAGCATGCATCAATTCATCATGTTTGATTTAGTTTAGTTGGCAGTTATTGATTTAAAGAGATGTGTATGATGATGATCTTACTGAAGTGAGTTTTGTAGAGCAGGGAGAACAAGGTGGGGATGATTATCACTTATCAGATAACCATAACTTGGAAGTGATAAAGAGTTCATCTCTGGAGGTTATGAGACCAAGTTGAATCGCTTCAGCAATGGCTTGTCCAAGAGGGTATTCGGAGTCATAAATGGAAGCAGCGTCAAAGTGCCTGTAACCGAGCTTAATGGCCTCAATGGCAGATGAGCGTCTTTGTTTGATTCAGAACCAGTTCCAAAGGCTATAACAGGGATGCTCAATGATGAATTTGGGAGTGGGAGTGATGGAACCACACAAGACATTATTATTCTCTTAATTAAAATGAAATCAACAACCAACTCTATATGCAGTTCTTAGTAATAAGATAGAGGTATATATATATATATATATATGCAATGTAACATCTCAAATCTGAATTATATAGTTAATTGAAGCCGCCCCATTCCTCTTACGTACGTGCATGCATCACCATGCACTATAAAATCATAAATCATAAATCATATCTATAACCTTTTACTGCAATATAGTAATGCAGGCAAGTAGTACCAGTTTTGATTCATTCAAATTCATTTATTAATCACTACATTACTTTCTCTTCTCTTTTATTCTGCTTTGCTCTCTCTTGTCCTCTAACAAATAAATAGTTCTTACTGTTCTTTGTTGAACACTTTACAGTATTCTAATAATAAAGCTAAATAAATATTTTAATTAACTTTTCATTTTCTCCTTCTATTAACTACTCTATTAATTTACTATTTTAGATGACATTCAAACCAATAATCACATTTTTGTTTTAAAAAATAATTTATTTTCTATATTTAAAGATATCCTTCTTATCTCATAGTTACTCTTTCCCTTCTTTATTTATATAAAAAAATATTAAATGAATATAAAAAGTTAGCCACTAAATTTAACCAGCCACCATTTATTTTTTTAATGAATGTATGTGTATTGTATATAATTTCTTTTATATATATATATATATATATATATATATACCTGATTTATTATAAAGAAAAAATAATTTAATTACTTTTTATTAATTACTTTGAATATTAAAATTGAAAGATATACGAAGATTATGCCTAGTTATATCATTCATCCAGTCAAAATTAATAGACATAAAAGATAGAAGTATGAATTACTCTCTTGAGAATAAATAAATAATCATCATTTTATTTATAGTCACAACTCACACATTGAGAGTGATGTGGTGAAGAGAATGCATATTTCTTCATTCTAAATTGAAAAAGAAAAAAAAATCCACTTAATGATTTTTTCCTCTTGATCGACATTTCCACGCATTTGAAATATGTACGGGAGTACACCCTATATTTATTTGAGGAACAGCATATATGAGTCCCTTTATTTTGTTACCAAAAGTAATAATATTTGCAGCACCACCATTTTTTCTTCTTCTTCTTTCACTTGTTATGAAAAAGTGAAAGATATAATAACAGATAAATAAGGTGGCGCATGCATATAATAACATTAATTACTTGTTGTTACATACCACACAACACAAATATAAAGTCGATGCAGAATATATAAAACTAAGAAAATGATGAAACATGAATAAGAAATTAAATGCGGTATCAGCTAATTTGCTTCATTCTTCATCCCAGAGATCAGCAATAACGAATTTCTTGACCTTACGCTCCTGTTTGATTTGATCAATCTTGTGGTTGTCATCACTTGTAAGAGAGAAGTCAAATATTTCAGAGTTCTCTTTGATTCTGTCCCTGTTGAAGCTCTTCACTGCGAAAGTGACACCCTGTTCATAGAGCCATCTAAGACTCACCTGAGCAACACTTTTTGTGTGAGCATCTGCAATCTGCTTCAGCACCTCACTCTCCATAACATCATTAGTCCCCCAATAAAGGGATTCTTTCGATCCCAAAGGAGAGTATGCAGTTACCACAATACCCTTTCCTTTGCAGAATTCTCTCAGATTCTTCTGCTGCCAGGCAGGATTCAACTCCACCTGATTAACAGCAGGAGGAATGGTAGCAAAAGAGAGCAGATCTTGGAGTCTCTTGGCAGAGAAGTTGCTAACACCAATTGATTTGGTGAGGCCAGAGTTTTGGCATTGCTCCATTGAAGCCCAGACTCCCTTCAAGTCAAATGGAATCAAATCATCTTCCTCAAAAGGAAACTTAAGCTGCTTTAATTCAGGCTTTGAAGTAAGTGGCCAGTGGATTAAGTAAAGGTCCAAGTATTCTAATCCAAGGATCTCAAGTGATTTTTTTAGAGCAGGAAGAACAAGGTGAGGCTGGTTATCAGATAACCATAACTTGGAGCTGATGAAAAGTTCATCCCTGGAGGCAATGAGGCCAAGCTTAAGGGCCTCAGCAATGGCTTCTCCGAGAGCCTTTTCGGAGCCATAAATGGAAGCAGTGTCGAAGTGCCTGTAACCGACCTTGATGGCCTCAATCACGGCGGCTTTCAGAATTTCAGGGTCGTTTGATGAGGAGGCAGTTCCAAAGGCCATGACTGGCATTTTGGATGATGAGAGTAAGACAACATTTGGGATTGAAGATGATGAAGACATTATTATTATTATTATTATTGCTTGCTGTAATTAATTTAATTTGTATATGGTCTCAGAATTCAGTAGGAATTAAGCAGAGAATGTATATATGTTATAGCAACATCCCTTGTCATGGGTTGTTATATAGTAGAGTGGTAATAGCATGTTACTAATGTGCATGCATCAGCGATATTTAATTTGGGATTGAGCTTACCCCTTCTCAGATCCATTTCCATTTTCCAGCTCCTGAATTTCTTGAGTGTGTAGCATCACTCTTATTGTTTGCCTTATCAGGGATAATACCACCTCCTCAATATCCGCAAGCACACAGATCCTGCCAACAATACACCATAAAAGAAAATTAGCTATCTAGCACACACAAAATTAATCATTATATATTTCATACTAATGCATGTATTATTTAATTAATATGTAATTGCATTCTAGATATATTTATGTGTGTTGTGTTGTTTTATATATGTTACTTGTATTTCATATTTCTGTATGTTTGAAACATTATTGACTGGTTTTTAATTTTGTTTATATATATAATATGGTTATATATATCTATATATGTTTAATTTTGAAATATTAATATTAATATTTTATATCAGAATTATGCTAGGTGTATATTAAAATTAACCACGAAAATCAGCCAGTGTGTATAATGCACATTAAAATACGAAATACATGTATAGTGTAACTCATTTAGTATTTATTTTGTATTTCAATATGTATTATACACCGATTGCTGATTTTAGTGGTTAATTTTAGTGTGCAAATAGAATTCTTGTTAATGAAATCATCTAATTATATTTTTTAATAACTATAATTAATAAAAAAATTATTATATTTTGGTATAACATTATAATTGGATAATTAGATGCACATATGTGTAAATTTATTAATTTATATTAAAATTGCATCAAAATTAAATTAGATACATGTACGTAAAACTGATTAATTAATTTTCCTTAGCCGACTCTGACTCTGGTCCATTATTCATTATCGTATATATAAGTTGCAGCCTAATTTTGGTAATCTTTCCATGGTCATTATTTTTAATTGACCAATTAAATATTTTTCATATTTGGAAGCTTATCTGTTATACACCCATAATTCAAGGATTAAATGAAAACACTAATACATGAGAGATGCATGAACCAAAAAATAAGCTCCCAAGGAAAAACATACAATATATTTAATTTGAATCATTAATATTTAGTAAAAAAGAGCGATAGTCAATATCAATATTATTGTATGCATTATTTTTTTTTTTTTGGGGGCTGAAACGTGATAGAATTTTTTCTTTTTGGTAAACAAACGTGATAGAAAATTTTTTCTTTGGACAGTACGTGATATAATTTTTTTTTTTTGGACACTGGTGCCATGGCACCCTCTACACACACACACACTTTTTTATTCTCTCTTCAGCGCTTGTAGGGGGACTCGATCCCGTACCCTTCATGTTGATGCAGCTTCTAGTGGTCTCCCTGACCACCTGGCCTAAGGCCTGGCTGCACGTGATATAATTTAAAACATATGAACACTCGTAGTTTATGGAATTGGGCCATTGGTGGGCATCCAAACAAAAAGTGTTGTTTAGTTTAGGGTAAGATGTGGATAGAAGAATACCCAAAAAAAAAAGATGTGGGTAGAAGGTTGCACGAAGCCTACCCTAAAAAATATGAGAATGTGTTACCAAAAAAGATATATATATATGAGAATGTATAGAAATTCTTCGGTTCATGTGGTGATGTATGCACTATGCACAGAGCATATTCGTAATATTTTGATTGCATTAAATTATTAGAGAGTGAGGGTGACGTAGGCTAAGCAAGTAAGCAATTGTCGTTTTCTTCTAGCTAGAGTTCTACTTCGCCTAATATAATGACATTTTGGGCATCTTCATATGTAAAATGTTGATTATTCGTTCCCCTCCTCTCTTTTTCTTCTTATTTTCCAGTCAACACTTGGATTTTTATTTCATAAACCTCCAACAAGTAAATTCAAATGAATCATTCTTTTTCATTAATGTGTCGTGTGTGGTAGGCAATAAGAAGATGATGCATGGGACTACAATCTCTTCATACCACACCATATTCTTCAATTATTTATCTCACTCTAATTTGTCATCAATAACCTCCTCTTTTTATAAATTCATTTTTTTTTATGAATTACTTTTATTTAAAATAAAAGTAAACACAAAAATATTACATATAACATTTCTCTCTTATTTACTATAACAAGAACAACGAAAAGAAAAGAAAAGAAAGAAAGAAAAGTTTGATGAGTGGCGAAAGCGGAATTGCATTGTAAAAGGAAATGAAGAAGCAGAAGAGATAATTTAGATATCATCATCAAAGAGATCAGCGAGTTGAGGCTTGGTTGGTCCACCGATGAGACGGTTCTGAGTGATTTGACTGATCTTCAAGTGATCCTCCTCCGTCAAACTAAAATCAAAGATGCTGAGGTTCTGCTTCATCCTCTCCTTGTCGTAGCTCTTGGGCACGGCGGTTACACCGTTTTCATAGAGCCATCTCAGTGAAACCTGAGCTATGGACTTGCCATGTGAATCGGCAATCCCTTTGAGTGCATCGTTCTCCATAACTTCATTGGGGCCCCTGCTTGCTCCCTTCCTAAGCGGCGAGAATGCTGTCAGGATTATGCCGTGTTTCTTGCAGAACTCTCTCAGATTGTTTTGCTGCCAGGCGAGGTTCATCTCCACCTGGTTGACCGCAGGAGGGATGGTGGTAAGAGAGAGCAGATTCTGAAGCTTCTTGACTGAGAAGTTGCTGACTCCGATGGCTCTGCTGAGACCCTGTTTCTGACATTCAAGCATGGATTCCCAGACGCCCTTCACATCGAATGGGAGCAGATCTTGCACGTCAATTGGGAATTGGAACTTTTGCTGAGAGCTTAGCGGCCAGTGGATCAGATACAGGTCCAAATACTCCAGTTGAAGAGTTCTGTGTATTACGTGAAAAGAAATAATAATTTTAGTAATCAACAAAAAAATAAATTAAAAAAAGTACAGGTAATTTTGTAATCAATAAATTAAAAAAAAAATATTTATAATCGTATTTATAATAAAAGTTATAAAAAATATAAAATCTAAAGTAATTATTAGTCAATTTTTAAAAATAAAATTTATGAAATTAAAAAAAAAATAAAACATTCAATTTAAATTATTAACTAAATTTTTATTAATTATCTAACATTATTATTAATTTAATATTAATTAATAATTTAAATTGAATATATGTAGTATAAAAAATTTTTATTTTTAAAATTTTAAATATTATTTTTATTGATCTAAGTTATTGATTGATTGGTTGAATAAAAGAATATATTAATTATTTATATACTTTTGGTAAAAAAAATTAAAGCTACACTCATTTTAAAAATAGTTAACTAACTTGTAGTATACATCCTATATATTATTATTAATATTTTTTTGTAACTATATATTATTATTAATATAAGTGTACCTTTCTATGATAGTAATAAAATGTGTTTTAATAGTAGTGTGGATAGTGATTGAATAATAAAAGAGTGTTTGAATAATGAATGAATGAATGATCTTACTCGAGTGATTTGCGGAGAGCAGGGAGAACAAGGTGAGGAAGATTGTGAGTGACCCAAAGCTTGGAAGTCACAAAGAGCTCTTGCCGGGTGACTAGACCAAGCTCAATGGCTTCCTTCAAGGCCTCTCCCAGGGCCTGTTCGGAGCCATAGGCGGCGGCGGTATCGAAGTGCCTGTAACCTTGCTTGACGGCCTCAATGATGGCCTCCTTGGTGTCTTTCTTGCATGTGAAGTCAGGTGCTGACCCCATCCCTATCACCGGCATTCTCACTTCACCAGAGGCGTTAGGGAGCACCACCGTTGGAACCTTAATAGCAGCCATGTCTAATAGTTTCTTTGGTTTTGTTTAATTTAATTTGAGAAATGAAATTAGAGTATGTAGATAATAGTGTAATAAGCTAGGAATGAATGAATGAGATAAAAGTTGCACTTGCACCCCCTTTTTATAGGTGAAAAAATAAGCAAAAATAATGGGAGTATATGAATTATGATGTAGATATGAATTAATATGATGCATGCATGCATGAGCACTGGTGTTGTATTGTGGATGTGTGTTAGGTGGGATTGTGTTCACCTCTACCACCACTCCTCATCACTCCACAAGCTACCATTATTTTTTATCAATAATATACAAATTAATATTTAATTATTAATGATACTCATTTTTTTTAGAAAATTTTAAAATTGTAGTTTAAATTTCAGCATTTTAAAATAAGTAAAATAATTTTTAAAAAGAATTGGTTATTCATATTAACAAAAAAAATTAATTCTCTAATAAAAATTATTTATCCTATATTTTCATTGTTTGATTTTTGGCGCATATATAATAACGAACGAACTTGTGGTGTCGCTCGCCGTCGTGGCCTGCACCTGTCCCGCAGTAGGATATATATTCCGCTGTATTATAATTTTGGGATGAATTCTGTTTGCATATATTGTGATTTATGAACTCCACAAATTCAATCTTGATATAAAATTAATAACTGAGAGGTCGGTCACAATGTATATTATTATTGCTTAGCTTATATTGCTAGCCATATTCTGCTGCCATGCGTTCCTTATGGCTTATTTAATTAATTCCAGGGGAAAAAATTAAAATATAATTTGCACTACGCAACTACTATACATACCCTAGCTTATTTTAATTTCTGAGGGGCCTTATATCAGTGTCAAACGTCCTTTTTTCCAGAGTGGATTATCTTCTATCACTCAATATAATATATATAGGGCACGCATATCATCTTCTCTTAAAATACATATTAATAACAATTATATATATTGTTGCTGGAACAATTATATTTACTATATATCCTTTTATTTTTCTTGGTGTGCTATGCACTTTTAGTGTAGTGCAGAGTGCAGAGTGTAGACTAGACTGGTATTCCTCTTTGACTTGTTTTATGGCAGCGCACTACTACTACTACATGACTTTTTTAACGGCTTAGATATATACATCACTAGCTAATACATATTTGACCTTTCTCACTTGATCATCTAATAATCCATTAGAAAAGTAATGAAGACATATCCTATCTTTGTTTTTCATCTTAGCTTAGCTTGAAATCAGTCTAAATAAAGTAGTAAAAGGAATTGTTTAGGAAAGTGGGGTGGGGAAGGCATTGGAATGAAGACAAATATATATGATGCATCCATGTAGATATATACTTTTCTTCATTATTGTTGGAAGAAAAAACGTATTATTATTATTATTATTATTATTATTCATGCTGCATCATGATTCATGCATCAGCGTGTGTATATATTTCTCTCTTTAATATAATTTATATATCGCGAATGGACATGCATGACTTTTCCCTATTGATGCCATGAATATTATATTGGATCGGAGTGATAATTAAGTAAAATACTAATATTAAACCTTTTAAATGCATATATCGATGATGAGCAAGAATTTTCAATTTTCACCATCGGTCAGAATTGTTACGTTGTTAGTTTTT
>JASCZI010271867.1:14358-47819 GCA_036250425.1 Stylosanthes scabra
CGTAACCAAAGATGTCTCAAAAAAATTTTAAAAAAGGAATTAACAATGGGGCTGTTTGCTTGTACAGAAGAATTTGAAGATGGAAAGTGAAGTCACAATAAGAAAGTGTTAATGCGACCATGATGAAGTTCTTCAGCTCAGCTATAGTAATCATTTTTGTCTCTGAGAAACCCTAAATTTCACAGGAAGGAGAAAAAAGGGAAACAAAAAAAAATTTGGACCATTTCTCGATTTGTGCGTGTCATCCTTGCGCAGGGGCCATGCTAATCTTCTCTGTATCGTTCCAATTTTATCGGATGTCCCCGAAGGGACAAGCCTTTGTGTTCGCTTCGACAATATAAGATCTTATATTTTGTCAGTTGCCCCCGATGCGGGACTTAAACATGGAACCTTTAACCGAGACGAGACAAGCAGTGCCATATAGAAAGAAGAAAACCTTGCTTGAGATTTAGCTAATGTGGAAGAGAAGTAGAACAATTTTTTTATTGACGGTGAAGAACAGCAACAAAGCAACAGTAACAATATGGATCCCTAACAATATTAATGTTTTATTTTCGTGAAATGTATTGGGACTCAGCAAAGAATAGCTTTAATTAGGTAGTCGAATAGGTCTTTTGGTTACTTTTCTGCTCTGATTTGACTTGACATCAGAAAAGAATAGCTTTAATTGCTACTTTGGGAGTGTGCTTTTTTTTTTTTGGGACATTTTTGGGAGTGTGTTTGGTTCATGCAAGTCTTTATTCATGGAATTTGCTTCATGAATTTATTTTCTTTAATAATAATAAGTTTCTTGTGATGTAATTTATTTTTAAAGTTCTATGTATGTTGAACTCAAATAATTTTTTTTTATAATGATATTAACTTTTGCTTGTGCTTTTTAAAATATGTTCATATTATTAGTTTAAAATAAAACTAGACATATATGTAACAGAGCTTAAAATTAAATAATCGAGGAAAAAAAAAACTTGTAATCATTAGAGAACATACATATAGTTGAGTGCGCAGGACACCCAAAAAAAAAATATAGCTTTTTTTAATAATAATGATAGTACGATCTTGAAAATAAAACAAACAGAATAAATAAATATTCAACCGAAGATAATGTATTCGCACAGCAATATGAAATTTTATTCCTACCTTACCCCTAACATCACATACCCGAGTGTAATTTCTTTTGTGCCAAAACTAAAAGCAACAATAGCTCAGAAATTCTATTTCATTGGAAAAGATCAACGAAATTTGATCAGTTCCATTTTAACCTGAATGTCTCTAAAGCCTATTCCATCCAAATTACCAAGAAATTCCAGTAAAATCAGTCTTTCCACGTCCATTGCGTGTATGACAGTATAAATATAACCAACCCTTGAACTGTGTGTTATCCAGCAATACATGCTCAGGATTTCTGCGCGAGTAATTCGCAGGTTACTACATTCGACACGGATGAAGCGGACCTCCCAGCACCAATGACAGGAACTATGTTGAAGATTGGCTCGTTGCCGTTCGAAACTTTCTTCTGACTGGCTTCGGAAAGTTCCGATAGAGCCTTGTTGAACATAGGCAGCAGTATATCGATCAGCATTTGAAGGCTTGCAGGGATATAGATCCTCAAACTCTGCACAAGATAGAGAAAATCAATCATTTGCATCAACACATTAAATAAAGAATGCTTTGGTGATTAAAGATAAAAACATCTGGCATGTCATATTTAAACACATACTTACCGTTATATCTTCCCAGCCAACACCATTTTCGGTCATGACTTTGTCAAGAAGATAGAAGCTGAATCTTGATGATTTCTCCATGAGTGACTTATGTTGATGAAGATATTGACCATCGTTGACAGAATCAGCAGACTTGGAACGAATACATATCTTTTCAACATCCTCACTAGTAATAGACAATGTAACAGCACAAATCTTTCCAGGAACAACAAGTTTCTGAATACAAGAATCATGCCATTTTTCCTGCTTGAAACCCCAGTATGAAGGTGTTTCGGAACCAGAGCTTTCTGTTATGGTCTCAGCTGCAACCTCTGTGCCATCATCAGCATAAAGAAGAGGCTTTATTTCTACACATGCTCTGGAAAGAGGCCAACCAAATCATTGCATTAATGAAGAAGAAAAACACAAGCATTTAATAAAAACCATCCCCTTACTATCAACCTAACCCCATCTCACATCGTAATACAAAACAACAGCATAAAAGAAAGTAACAAAGAGAAAGCTAATACGTCTAACAATGTCCCTAAGCAAGGAACTAAATATGTCAGTTTGGGTGTAGGGATGTAGGAGTGCATAGATCACAGAAATTACAGATTTATGGGACGCCCATGGTACCTTTTAGGTAGATCAGGAACAAGGACATAAAGGACTATAGGATCTAATGCTTTGCAGGTGTTTTGTTCCTTTGACTGGGAGATCCTCATCTGCCTAAGGATTGTTTCTAGCTTCTCCTGCATATCATGTCTCTCTGATGATGAGACACGTTTAGAACAGTAAACAACGAACATAATTGCAGATGTGGATATTGAGCAACGAAAGCATTTTGCCACAGCTTCACAGTTTTTGAGAGCCAGTTCCAGTTCAGCACTAGCACCTCCACTGCAAAGATTCATTGTTGGAGGGTCAAGCCCCAATTGACCAGCCATATGAAGTATATTATCATGCAAGGTTGCCTGAAAGCAAAAGCATTAACCTCATAAAGGACATATCACTAGATAACATTTGAAATGTGAGAGAATATAACAAATACCATACATTAAATGAAGTAAAGCACATGAGGGTGAATTAGTTATTCTACATGGAGTGTCACTGTCAACAATCAACATTGCATAGAATAAACTGCTCTCAGTTGTGAACCAAGTCAATTTTCACAATGAGAGGAAACAAAAAACACGAAATGAGGTTGGGTTTACCTGACTGTATGGCCCAATGCAACTAGGTGCCCAAGAGGAAATACTCTGTACATGTAAAACCTTTTTATCTTTATTATTTGACACAAGAACTTCCATATATGCTTTGCTGAAACCCATTACCACTAGAGGCATTTCAACTGTGCTACGTGATGGCACACCAAATGGACACCTCTCCTGGGTTATAAATTTCACATATGTCTCATTTGCCTCAGAGAACTTATTCATGTCATCTATGTAAAGGTGAATATAGAGAACATTCTCCCATCCGAAGCCAAATCCAGCTAATAGTGATTCAATCTTTGCCAAAACAGTCTTCAGATCTTCCCGCAGATCTGCTCTTAAAAAATAAGTCTATGTCAAGGAAAGAAACAATGCACAATACAATGAGGCACTGAAATAATCTGAAAATAAAAGAGGAAAGTAATTTAAGTCCACCATTGCATGAATCTTGTAACGAGCAACTTAAGGAGAGTGTTCTCTTGTTATTTGTTCTTGAGATGTTAAATTTATGTGCTAAGTCATCAATTGGGTCAGCACTGCAATCCAAAGACTTGCATGTATCTTCACATCTTTCTAAAGTGTCCTCCACTTCAAACACAGTTCCAAGTTTCTGAAGTGAAGTTTCACTTATGTTGTCTGGTGATGTTGAAGATTGAACATCTACCTTCTTTTCCAAATGAAATTTCAAAGGGTGAAGGATTCCAACAGGAGCTATGGAATCTGAAGAGTGCATCACAACTTGATAGTCATCAAGCACAATTCGAGCATTCTGAATATTTAAAGGAATATTTTGATTAAAGAAGAAAATAGAAATACAAATAGGGATTTAAATTGAAACAAAATAAATAACCAATTACAAGATTGAATTCTCAAGTTCAGTGGGATCACAAAAATGACATCAATATGAATGAAAGCATTAGGAATATGCATGGAACAGCTCCAGCTTCATAACATATAGCAGACCAGCTAGAGCACTAGGAATCAAGGATAAACAAAAGAAAAACATGCACAAAATAATACAAACATTACGCTGCAACAAGATAGACAGTGTGAACTTACAATGAATAGGGGGCAATCAAGAGTTAGTGTTTCATATTCCCCTCCTTCACCACAAACATTAATTCCATATAACCTGCGAAAGGTAATACAAGAAAGGATGAGTTAGACAAAACTATTAAAAACAATAGCATGACGTTATCTAGAAACTTGGAAGAATCTGCATAGGTACAGCAATTAAAAAAAATGGAAAATAAATAACTTTGACATACTCTTTTAATTTGTGCAAATAATCATTTAAGAAGGCTATTTCTTTGCCCAAGTGCTTTGCAGGATCCAAACCCATGGCGGCTACCTTGTAAAATAGATAAAGCATTAAATTCCAAACTAACAACTCCCTAAATACATACAAAAGCAAAGCAAGTTGAACATAATAATTACTACATAGAGGTAAATGGCATCACTTGTATAACAATTTATTTTCCATTCTATAACTTACTTTTATAAGAGTACTAGCATTAATATCATGAAATCTTTGAATGTTGTCAATTGTTTATCGGTTAGAATAAGAACAGCCACATGATTAGAACATAGGAATCCCTTTCCATTTATAAGGGAAAAGAAAAACCATAAAGAGCAAGAGACATTACAAGGAAGTTAAACAAATTATACCTTTACAGTCACAGCCAAAATTCTGTTTGCAATCTGCTCAGGACCAAAACGGAGTTAGTATTATATGAAATCTGAATGATAAGAACAAAAAACCAATGCATAATTGTATGCATGCATGACTAGACTTTCGATTATGCTGCAATTTACCATTTCTTGGAGGAGCAATGATTGATCTTGTTTCCATAAGTATGCCAGAGAAACAAGGCCTAACCTTGAACAAACACTTTCCACCCGCAATCTCTGATAATCAGATGCAATGGCTCCAGAAGACACTGCAGTAACTTCAGGTATCTGCTTTTTCACTTCACGAAGTAAAATAAACATATCTTCAACTTCATCACCCTTGGTTGTTCTGTAACCAAGCTCTTGATGTCTATCAAGAAAAAAATCATTTAAAAGTTAAAACTGAACATTAACTATATCAATTTATATTCTAAAAGTTTGGAGAATGCAATATGGTTATCAGCATTTAGAATTACAAACAAGAAGTTTGATTACTAGAAAGGGTACCCTTAATACAGAAGGATTCAGATATGGAGACTGGATAAGAATGGAGAGAGAAAAGGAAAAGATATGGGGATTCTAACAATACCCTGCCCCAAGTGAAAATGCTGAGAACTAATAACAAACTTCTCTCCCAGTACCCCTTATAAGCCCATGAATACAAATGGCCCTCTCCCGCTACTGGGCCAAGGTAAGGCATTCTTCAAGCCTTTTTATAGGGGAAACCCTGCAACTCTAGATCAATTTCGATTGACTAGGTTTGCTGGGTTCTGGTAGCAGAAAAGATGCAAAATTTTAGTGGCACTGTGCATTTTTCACTACTATTTGGACTATTTGATTGGAGAGTAATGCATGCATCTCCAATGGCAGATTTTCTAACAAACAGGTTTCCTGAGACATGATTAGACGTTTAGCATTAATTTAGTATTATCCTTCTTCTGATCTTAATGAATAAAAAAAAGGAACACACGGTCCCATCTCAATCTTTTGCAAGTAAACAAATTTACTTTTAAACTTCCATAACATAATCCATAGAGCATGTTATTAGGACTTTTAGTTACATAGCAACTTTGCAATTGCTTTAAAATTATGTGAAACTAAACTTATGAAGTTGCCTAGAACTAGAATAAATCATATTTTGCACAAAAAAGATTGATGGCAATAAAGCATACCTTGTTGATCCTCGAATTCGCTTCCTGAACAAGGGCAACCCCATGCATTCAGCATAGCTAACAATAATTTGATGACCAACCTGAAAATAAACAGCATTAAGCAAAAGAAGAAGAAGGAAGAAAAAATGAGAATAAAGAAAGGAAGAAGAAAAAGAGAAAGCGTACGGTTTGGTACATGTAGCTATCGAGCTCATCGACGCCATCATCAGCAGGTAACAAGTTCGCCAACGCAACTATCTACCTCCAACGCCAAAATCAAAGGAATTTAGTAACAAACATTTTGTAAAGAGAAAAAAAAGAAAAGAAAAGAAGAAGAAGAAGAAGAAGGAAGGGGTACCTGGTGACCATAGTGAATGGATTTCATCATGGCGTAGCAGCTGTCTTTGCCGCCACTAACGAGCGCCACCACCTTCATGCTCACTCACTGAATTGAACTAAGGACTTGCGTTTTAGGGCAAAAGGGTAACCACGAACAAGTGACAATTAGAAATGAGGGGAAGGAAGACGCTGCGTTTTGGTCTATGTTGCTTTCCCGTTCTTTTGGAAACTAGTGTGGGTATCTGTCGCCGCCGCAGCTTGTATCAGAAGTGAAGTGCGACGTCAATGGGTTTCGGAGAAGTGGACTTAGGATTTCTTTTTTTTTTTTTCTCGTGACTCTTAAGATTTTTTTTTTTTTTCATTTCATTAAGGGTTAATCACCAAAATTGTTCCTGAATTTTCAAATAGCCAACAAAATGTTCATAAATTTTGAAAACATTAAATATGTCCCTCAATATTATTAAAATGTGACAAATCAATTCAAATTTTAAAAAATAAAAAAACATTAACTATGAAATTTGATGACTTCTGAGTATTTAAAATTTCAGAACAATTTTGGTGATTAACTCTTTCATTAATTAAGATTTAAGAATAAAGGAGGTTTTCTTTTTAAAGAACAAATACAAATATACTCATGTCTAAAAGGCTAAGATAATTGTTAACAAGTCTGATATGACCGTAATTATTCAAGCATGTACAAGCTACTCTCGTTATGTGAATGGGAGAGCACGAGTGCACCACGTTGTATTGAGCACAGGAAATGGGGGATTGCTATTAAACCCTCCCAATGTTCAATAAAATTCAATTAGTCGCACAAGTCACAAATTTCTTGATCCCCAAACAGTTCATTAAGACCAATTTTGAGTGTAGGGGTTATTCTTATGCCAATGCATAGCCTTATAGGATCCGTACTCTAAGGGTGAGTTTGGTAAAGTTTTTACTTTTTAAAAGTAGTTTATGAAAATTGTCTTTTAAAAGATAGCTTTTTAAAAGTCGTAACGTGTGTTTGGTAAAATTAAAATAAAATTAGTCTTTTAATAAGCACAAACAACAACAATTGTGTTTGGTAAAATGACTTAAAAATTTAAAATAACCATAATAGATATAAATGTAATAATAAATGCGAATATTTATTATTAAATAGGGTTATATTAGACTTTTTAATTTTGATAAGTACAAGACATCTTTGAAAAGCTCCTCCTTAGGTGCTTTCAAAAGCACCCCTATCTTTTAAAAGCTACAAACACAAGCACGTCGTCTTTTTGATTTACCAAACACAAAATAAGGTGCTTCTGCTTTTAAAAAGTACAAGCACCCTTTCAAAAAGTTTTACCAAACCCCCCCTAAACCGTCGTATATCTTGACCAAATCGATCAAACTAATGTGACCGATGTCAACCTTATACTTATTAAGCCTTTCGCCGACACCATTGGCATAGGCAAGCTTACCATTACAGTGTCTAACAAAGTTTCCACATGGTGAAAAACAGAAACCACGTATCGCTCCCCCATTTACTGTACACATATATAACAAAAATGACATCTAAAAATCGCATTCACATCAAATCCTCAAATCAACGATAATCACCCCACCCACTGCATCATATACTAACGATCATTGCAACATATATATCAGAGTACAAAAAAAATCTAAACAGACTTATTCTAAAAAAATGACTTACCTTTTGTTGACGAATGTTATGGCTACTCCACAGCATCTCCTTCTCTTCCTTGTTCTCACACTGATGATGCCTTCAATGTTCCCCTATCGTGAGACAATTTAGCTTCGTTAGAGCAAGCACTCCTTACTTTCGATCACATGTTTATAGCATGGAATGTAATAACAAAGCCACAAGCGAGGGTTTAATAGGAATCCCCTATTTCCTATGCTCAATACAACGCCGTGCTCTCCTATTAACATAACAGGAGTAGCTTATCCAGATTGAAGACGCTACTATGGCCACGTTATCCCATTATTAGCCCCCTCACCCTTTCACATTATGGTCATTTGGGTCAGATCAACAAGGGACATGAATGTCCAATTTTATTGAACGTTGGGGGCTTTTAAGTATTTCCCAATGTGGGGTAATTTTTTAATTTTAAAAAAGTCAGAGGTATATTGATTTTTTTTTTCCTTTTTAAAATCAAGAGTGCTTCTACTATTTTGTGCGAATTAAAAATCAAAATTGCTCTTGAAATTTCTAAAAATTGATAAAAATTATTTTGAATTTTGTTAACGACAAAACTGCTCCTAAATTATTTAGAAACATGATAAAAATAATATCAAATTTTGAGTATTTTTGTCACATTTGACATGTGAAAAATTGGGGCAAGTTACCTATGTATATTATATGAAATCTAATATTATCAGATTACACTAAAACCAGAAAATTGATCACATTGCACCGTTTGCCATTTATATAGAATCCGTGGCAGGGTGTAGAGATTTCTTGAATTCGTTGGACCCCCCACGGATTCAGATCAATTTGCAAAAGTTTGTACAGGATTCGTGGCACCTGCCACGGATTCGGTGTAACTACATGCGAAGGGGTATCCGTGGCACCCTGCCACGGATTCAGGGTGAAAAAAAAAAACCTATAAATCCGTGGCAGGGTCTTTCGGATTGAGAGTGGTTGGTTTTTAGAGAGAAGTCAAAGAAAAAGATTGAGAGAGCTTTTGAGTATTCTTCATAGAAGAGCGTCCAATCGAGGAGATTTCCACGGAAGACCGGCGGGAGATGTACCGCCTCAATGAGGTTTCACACGTCGCCCATAACGTCCACGCCGAGGTTAGTTTTTTTTTTTAACGTATTTAATTTAGATGTGATTTATTTGTTAATTACATGTGATTTATTTGTTAGTTAGATGTGCTTTATTGGTTAGGGTGATTTAGTGTAGGTTTTAGTTAAGTTTACATTATGTGCTACTATTTAGGGTGTTAATAGATGTTATTAATTTCACCGTGACTTATTTACAAGTTTACGTGTTAGTTTCGTAACGATATTCTGTTTAGCTTTAATTGATCGTTACAAACTGCTTTTTTCTGATACAATACTTGTTTCTATTGAACGCAGAAGGATAGGTGTATCATTAGCGTCCGTCGGTAGGTTGCGATGGGCCTAGATCCACGCGCTGAGCCATTCGTGCAGCGGGCCGGTCTGCTCCCGGTTGCACGACTGATCGAACGCTGGTTCAAGATTGACGAGCTGGTCATCAGCGCCTTCCTAGAGAGGTGGCGACCGGAGACTCATTCATTCCACATGCCGTGGGGCGAGTGCACTGTCACCCTTGAGGATGTCGCGTACCAGCTTGGTCTCCCCATCGACGGCGAGCCTCTGAGCGGCTGCCTTTGGGACACTGGTTCCGGGAGATGTTCGGCGAGCCACCCGACGCGCCGGACGCGGATGCCTGCACCGTGACATTCTCATGGTTGAGGAGCAGGTTCGGAGTTCTCCTTAGCCATCCGACCGACGAGATGGTCCTCATGCATGTCAGAGCTTACATCTGGATGCTGCTGTCGATCTGTCTTTACAGGGACAAGACTGGAGCTCGGGCTCATGTTCGCTAGCTTCCTTATTTGCTGCGCATCGACGATCTAGGTCGATACAGCTGGGGTCCGCAGTGCTAGCCTGGCTGTACAAGAGTCTGTGTCGAGCAGCCAACAGGAATGTCGTCTCAGGTTCATTTGGACCTGAATGAGCCTGTGTCCGATCCATCGCATCTGTTCATGGCTCTTGGTGGGACTCCTCCATCAGCCGCACACGTGCCGGGTGGATCTTGGGAGGTACCGTTCATGGAGCCTGCCCGTCTGTTGACTCCTCCAGCCTCACCTGCACCGACTGAGCAGGCATACGATCCAGCAGCACCTGGGCGGACCCGCAGAGCTCCACGTTGTCGAGGGTGCGGCATCGGAGGCCATATGTAGTTCTTTTATGTTAGTTATGTACTTTAATTTCGCGCATTACTTTATGCGTATCAGAACTTGCAGACATGTGTATTTCGTGTATTTATGTACATTTTCGTATTTTCGTAGACGTCGTTTAATTTTTTATCGCTAACGGCAACTTTCAATGACATGACGCGTAGCATTTATCCGTGCTGATTTTATTAAAAACTAATAACAAGTAAATATTTAAAACTAACTCCAAAAAAAAAACGTTGATCTGGATCCGTGGCAGGATCCCTTATAATTTGTTTAACACCATAACGAATCCGTGGCAGGGTCCCACGGATTCCATAGAAATGACAAACGGTGCAATCTGATCAATTTTCTGGTTTTGGTGTAATCTGATAATATTGGTTTCCATATAGTGTATATAGGTAACTTGCCTGAAAAATTGTATTTTTATCAGATTTTTAAATAAGAACAAATAACCAATAAAATTTTAGCCGACATCAACCAACAATTTAAATTGGATGTTTTATTTTTTTAGGTTTCTAATGTTCTGTTTCTAAAAGTATACAAAGTTGACTGATTATTAGTTGCTTTAAATTTCAGATGTTCTATAATTTTTATTGTGGAGATTTTATAGTCAGTGGGTACGCATGCTTTATTATTTATTGGCTAATTTATTTATTAAAAAAATATTAATTACCTTTTTTTTAAAAAAAAAAAATTTGACGATCATCTTTATTTACTTTTGAAAATTTTAAGGTCGATTTTGGTGCAATTACATCATTTTTTATATAACAATCATGTAAAAAAAAAAAAAAAGGATTTTTCATGTGATAAATTTACAATAAAGTAAATTACCTATATAAAATAAATTTAATTTTGTCCATTAACAATTCTCATACAATTTTTGAACCATAGTTATAAAACCAAACTGATAGTTATCGGGTTACTAAATTAGTGGTCCAACCGTCAAGTCTATTAAAACCAATAATAATAAAATAAATAATATTATTGGATAAAAATATAATATTTCATAATAGAAATTTTTATTGATTTGATGTGATCATTGAAGTGGTCAAATATAAATATATAAACATGATGGATGTATGAAGAAGAAGATTGGTATGATGTGTGATTAACAAGTAGCTGAGCTCTAAACTAATAGGGTTAGGTCTTCCTTCTAAACAAAACTGGCTTTTTAAACACTTTAAAATATTGAACAATCATTATAAATAAATAAAAACACATTAAATAATAAATAGTATCTTCTAAAAAAATGCATATATTTTTCACAGGTAAAAGAAAATATTAATTAAACGATAAAAAAAAACATACTTATAGATATATTTCTCCTTCAATTTATAAATTAAATCTTAATGAAAGAACTGAAAAAGAAAAGCCAAACACATGTCTCCATTTTTGAAATATGGAGACAATGGAAATTAAACCGGGGGAGGAATCTTCATCTTCTATATACTTGTAGCAATATACACATCAAAATACTAAAAAAAATAGCAAGAGTACAGTGCTATATTTTATATATAGAATAGAACCACTATTTTAAAATTAAAAAATAAAATTTTTAAAAGGGTGCTTCATCACCAATGGGAGGACCAAGGTACTCAATGCCATCCATTTGAGAGTTCTCTGGCACTTCAATCTCTTCCAACCACCAATATACATCATTCCCTTCTTTCCCTTTATCCATTTCTTCCTCTGCAATATTTATAAATAAGCAAATCAGAAACATTTTTTTAATTTTTTTTTTAATTTTACAAAGTTATTAGGGATTTATTCAACGAAAGAAGTGGAATATCCCAAACTTAGATCAAACAGTGTAAGAGAAAGAAACAAAAACAACCATAAGAGGAAAGTATGTCTTAATGAATTTATCTGAAAATAAATAAATAATATGTTTTGACAAAAAAAAATTGATATTAATTATGTTTAAATAATAATATTACAGACCAACATAATTAGAGTTTAAAGGCAAAATAATGTGTTCATAAATATAAAATGCTTATAATCTCTGCATTATCATACAAAAACTTAATTTTAATATTTTATATATACAAATTTTCAACAATGATTTTTTCCCTTTTTTTTTTCAAAACCATAGGTATTCTACTATCAATATTAAATTTAAATTCAACAGTGTCTTGGCCAAATTAAGAAACATTATTTTGTATTGGGTGAGCAAGTTGATGATGTAAGAAGCTTGAACTTGACCAAAAAGAACTATAAAGGCATAAAGAAACAGATTGAGACATTTACATCCCAAGTTTCATTTTATTATTATTAAATATATAATATTTTAAAACAAAGTATCCTTTGGTGGAATCCAACCTTCCACATATAGCAATTTAGGATATTGATGAGACCCAAATAAAATAAAATAAAGAAGTGTTAATTAGTGTTAGTTGCTTACTTGAAGTTGAAGAAAAAGCAGCATAAGGATGGTCCTTGTAATAAGAACAGTCTCTACCATCTCGTTTGGAATAAGGAGGACCAATAACATCAAGAACAGCACATGGAGTTATTGCTGTGAATTCATGCATGTTTCCTCCTGTTGTTGGATACAACACTGAAGTTTCGCATGGTGCCGTCAACACCGTATTTGCTTTTAACTTTGCCAATCTCACTGCAAATATATCAAATTTAAAATTGTTAATACGGAGTTCAATCATTTACCATATTATTAATTTGTTTAATTTCATGGCCAATTTATTTACAAGATCTAGAAAAAAAGATAAATAAGCCCCTATCCTCTTATTGAGAAGACAATTAAGTACGTTCTCGCCAAATATATACATTTTGATAAGAATTTTATTTTTGTTTTTCAAATTAAATAGCTAGTTCAATCATTTTATAAAAAAAAAAGCTTTTTTTTTTTATAAAAAAATTAACAATTATTTTTAAGGTGGCTAAAGTTGTATTTATAGCCACACTAATCATCATAAGTATAATATAGCATGCACTGGTACTGTATATATTTTGTGTATATTTATACTTATTTCATAATTCATAGACTAGAGAGAGAGGCTACCTTTCGAATTTTGTTGCATCAAGTTGTTAGAAGGGTCAAGCTCATCATGAAGAGAATCAACCCAATCATAAGACTTAATGTGCATTTTTCCCAATAGAAGCTTGCTGAAAACTGTCATCCCAGGGTGGTTATGGAGGGGGATCACTCCTGATTCCGGCAGAAAAAATATGCAAAGCTGCAACCAGAATTTCCAATATATAATTAATTAATTAAGTTATTATTAGGAGTTTTGCGGATTATATATATAATAATAATTAGCGACACTTACAGAGAAATTGTCACACTTGTACATGGTTGTGTAAGTGACCCTTGGATTTTCTTTGATGATATTATTTCCAGGCTTGAAGAATTGCAGATCTCTACTCAATCCAACATCTTCTGCCTTCATATCATCTGATTTTTTTTTTAGTACATAAAAAATTAAGTATCTGTAAGGTTCTGAGAGAGAAAAATAAATTGCCGGTTCATATGCATTTACATATGCTAGAATAATACATATATTATATGTATATACATGCGTATTTACTTAAGTTATGCACTTGCATTTTAGAAAGAGGAAATTGTAAAGGTTTTTTCTATTTTTATCTTTTTTTTATAATTTTAGTATCTTCTATTATTAAGATTTTTTATAAGAAATAATAAAAAAAATTAAAGGCTGAAAATAATAAATAAACTATAAAATGTTGTCAAAAGAAACAAAATGGAAAGTGAATTACTAATTAATTAAGTAGAAAAGAGGCATCTGTTAGTAGTGATTAATTAAGTCAACATGAAAATAAAGTATAAAGTAAATAATTAATTGAATAGAAATAGATTTCTGTGGGCAGTAATTAATTGACTCAATATGAAACTAAATTAATTATAAACAGAATAGAAAATAAATTAATTAAATATAAAAGAGGTTTTCTGTGGGCAGTGTGATTAATAAAGTAATTAATAAAAATTATATTACCATATAAAAATAAAATAAAGTGGAGATCAACGGATTTCATATACCATCAAAATTAAATATACTAAATAATGAAAAGATAAAAAATCAATATTTAAAAATATAATAGGTTCTATATTGCTGGTGATCTTTATTTATTTATTTTTATTTTAATTTCTATGGGTAGTATGACTAAGTCTTCAAAAAAATAAAATTAATGAAAAAGTCATCATTCATCCACCTATTTCTTAAATAATAATAATAATAATTTGCCCGCACATATGAATTGATTCATCTAATATTTGTTTGGGCCTTAATTTTAGCTAATTTAGGAAAGATGTCAAAAACTCAAAATGCATGGCCATTGATTGGCCACAACATGCAAAGGAAAAACCGATTCAAAATCCAACAAGCATATCTAACCTTTCTAACCTCATCCAAAACTATGCTAACACACAGATCAAGATTCATCTGAACAGAAACAAATGTTTTTTTTTTTCCAACAATTCCATATATTGTAGACTTCTAAAAATTCACCCTTAATTTGAGTAATCTGATCTAACACTAATTTAATTTCCTTCACTCCGTTGAAGCATAATAGTAATAATTAAAAGAACCAAATTAAATCTAATGTCACAAAAAAATCACATATATGGATAGATACATACCTAGTATTTGGCAAAGTCTCTGAACATGATGTGGTGAAGGAATGGTGAATGGGTCTTTGAATGTGTCTCTACATGAAACAAAGAGTTCCTGAAGTGCCCTTGGAACCCTAGTCACTGACCTCTTTACCCTTCTGTAAGCCTTCTTCCTCTTACTTATCACACCTTTAACATAACCAACTTTGCTAACATGATCATGCACCATTGATCTCTCTCTACCACCTTGTTCCAACTCCATACTAGTAACTAGTAATTCACACAAAAAAATCTTCCTTCTATATGAATCTGAAATAGTGAAATACTATACTACTTATGAATTTAAGTTCAAGATAATAAATATATATAGATATAGATATAGCCCACGGAATCAATAATTTATTTCTTGGAGTCCTAGGTGCATTAAGTATGTTTCAACCTTTTTGAGTTTAGAATAATGAACATAAATTCAATAGAGGAAGGTTTTTTAAATTTGTCAAGTGAAATAGTATTCGAGGTTGACTGGGATAAGAAGGAGATGTAGGAAGATATTTAATGCTGCGGTTAAAAAGTGCATACTAGCTATATATTACAGGATGAGAATTTTCTTTTCTGTGGATTATGATTAACAATATTTTTTTTATCCAGATGAGATATTTATATAATTATATAACAATGTAAATTGTATATAAATATATAAATATGATATGATATGAATGTCACATTAGGGAGAAAATCAATGCTTTGGGAAAACTAGGGGCTACATGACATGGTATTGTGCTTTTGGGTTTTGGCTGGAAAACAGTAAACTAAAATTTGGTCAAAAAAAAAATAAAAGGAAAGAAATTTAAAGTTAAAATTAATATTAAAAATTAAAATTAAAAGAAATATTTAAAAGGTAGAGAACAGAGTATTTGCTACACTTGGTGGTAGCACCCCATAGAATTGTTTAAAGAGACCCCTGTTTTGTGAGATGAGACGGTGAACCAGAATTAATTAAATTTACCAAAATGTCCAACTTGTTTATACAATTTCTAGCTAGTGTGCATGGTGGCAATATATAAAGATTCCTAAAGTGTTGTTGAAATTTTAAAAAATTAATGTTATTTACTCATCATGAATTCTTACTGCTTAGCTTGTGTGATTGTGTGGGTCTCTAAATCAGTATATTTGTTCTTATAACTGTTCATTGTTTATAGTTTTTTTTTTAAAGCTATTTGTATGTAAATATCTAATATTATATTGGAAATGGTTAGATAATTTTAGTGAAAATATCTTAAATTATATAACATTTTACAATATCATTTTTATATAAAGATATTTTTATATAAGGATATTTTTATAAAAGTACTCAAAATTTTTTTTTTTCAAAATAATATATGTATTAATTGTTAGTATACTTTCTATACATTTTTATATTAAAAATAATTGATAAAAAATAGAAAAGGATATATATATATATAATATTACTTAACCAATAAAATTTATTATTTTTTAAACAATACTATAAACAAAAAGTACTAAATTTTAAATATTAAACCTAAAATCTTAAGTATTAAATGTATCTTTTGTTTGTTTTTTATTATACTCTAATTTCTCTTTCAGAATTGAGAACTTAAATAATTATTTTTAAAAAAAAATCTTAATAAAATAGAAATGAAGTATTGGTTTAATTTTTTCATATTTGTGAATATATAATTATTTTATTTAAATAGTCGATTAAATAATAATTAAGATATTTTATATATATTAGTATTCTTAAATCGAATTACGGTGTCCTGTTTAGCTTGTTAAGTTGTTACTTGTTCAGTAACTTTTCTATCGTATCAAGATGATAAGGATGAAAAAAACAATAAAATAATTATATTTCTTAAAAGATTTTAAATGATTAGAATTATTTGAGATATTTTCTTTTGGAAATTAAATGGAGAAAAGAGAATAATATTGAAAATGACAAATTAAACAAAAATGTAACTAATTTTAGTTGAAAGTTGATACGTAATTGAATTGCTTAAACTTTTGATAAACACTAATAAATTGTAATAATATAGATCGTGGGGAAGATTCAGTAAGTAATTAATAATCATCTTTATTTTTATGTTTTAGCAGTCGGTTTTTTTTGGACCTGCAGCAACCGGTTAAAAGATGAAACAAGCAATGGTACGATAGATGATAGATCCAGGTAGTAAACGAAACAATGTGTGGTGTAATATTGGTGGTCATATAAGCGTGACTTATAGGCACTTTCAATTAAAATATACAGAGAAAAAGGTCAGAAGTGTCAAATATTTTTTTGTTCACTTTAGCATGCCATATTGCCAGGTGGCTTCTTTTTCCAGAATTTATATTTGGCTCGATATCGGGTTTGAAAATATCAAGCATGCCAATATATATATATATATATATATATATATATATATATATATAAAAAGATATTTAATTAAATAAATTTTAAAAACATGCTAATAATAATTTTAACATACACTTTTAAAATAGATGATAGTTTAATCTTTATTTTATTTATAAGCTAGTATTAAAAATAATTTAGGTCATGTAGTTATATATTTTTTTTGGCTATTTTTAATGACACAATAAATATAACAATCATAAGTAATTAATAAAAATTTAGTTAATATTAGCTAATAATTTAAATTAAATGTTCTATTCTTTATGTTTCAGATATTCTGTTTTTAAGTTTTGAATGTTCTGTTTCTAAAAAATATAAAGTTGGCTGAGGTTGTTTTAGGTTTCGAATGTTCTATGACTTTTATTGTGGATGTTATATAAACAATAGTTTCGAATGTTCTATTTTTTGTTGATTAATTTTTTTATTAAAAAAATTATTGGTTATCTATATTTTTCCTAAATCTAAAAGGATTATAATTAATAATAAAAATTTTCGTAAAATACTGAAATTTATATTTAGTTACAGTGGAATATGGAAATAGAGAATTTTTTGGAGAAAAATTTTAATAGTGTAACAAAAATTTTAAGAATTATTTAAACATAAAAATGTGAAAGAATCATATTAATTGAAGGAAACCAAATACTTATTAAATAACACAAAAATTCATAATTAATAGATTTAATAAATACTTCTTAATATATGCGCTAAGGACATAAAATAGCAAAATTTTAATAATAATTTGTTATGAAAATGAAAATGAAAACTAAAAATGAGAGCAATTTAAATGGGTAATTTAAAGTATCAGTTTTGATATTTTTAAGAAATGAATTGATTTAAGATCGATACTTTAAATTGAAATTCACGTGCTGAAGTCATTAATTTAGTCAATTATTGACGTTGAAGACCAATTGTCACCGACAAAAGAGTGACAATTGGATAAATAGTTTGAAAAGAGTGGTATTTTAAAATCAATAATTCTAGATGTACATTTATTTTGCTATTAAGTTTAATCAAGTTATTTATTATATGCTAAATAGAAGATTAATTCGATATCAAATGAAAATTCATTTCGATACTATTTTTTATATTATTTGACACCGAAATAATCTTTTATTTAACATGAAAATAAATGAATTCGTAAGAATTTATTATCCAAAATAAATGTACAAATAACATCAATATTTTAAGAAAAAGTATAGGTAACCAATATTTTTCTAACCAACAAATCAATTAACAAAAAATAGAACATACATAACCATTATTTATAGAACATTTACAATAAAAGAAATAAAACATCCGAAATCTAAAGCAACTAATAATTAACAAAAGAAATAGAACATCTGAAACCTATAAACAGAACATCCAAAATTTAAAGAAATAGAACATCTAATATAAATTGTTGGCTGATATTTGCTAATTTTTTATTGGTTACCTAGCATTGTTGATATTTTAAAAAATTATTTTATAAACAAAATTAACAAAAATAAGACTATATAACCTTTAACCAAATCACTTGAATATTGTTATGTGTATAATTATTTTTATGATTCATCTGTTAATTTTTTTTAATTTGAATAAATATTAATTGAATTGAAGCTAAAAATTAAAGTTGTAAATTCCATTTTAATCTCAAATCAGATGCCATAAATATTCATGTAATATCTTATAAAATCTAAATCTAAAATAAAATTAAAATTAATACTAGTATTTTCTACCGGGAATGTACATTCATTCCCCCACTGATAAACAAGGACAGAGGCGAAAGGAGGTTTTCGATTTTCACTTCACATGAACTTTTTTTTTAACGGTTCACATGAACTTTTTGAATTGAAATTATAATATATTTTTTAATTATAATATATTTATTAATATAAGATATAAATAATATTATTATAAAAGTGTGATAGATAACACATGTTTAAAATAGTTTAACCGTAAAATGATATGGATAAATTTTTATATTAATTTTAATTTTGCTTTGTACTTTTTAATGAATAATTTATGAATATTTATCTTTTAAGTTAGGTTATATTAAATTATACTGTGTTATGTTAATTATTGTGTTATACTGTTATTTTCTGAGATTTTGTTTTTCAATTAACGAATGTCTGTGAAGATTCACCATCTAGAAATATAAAAAAAATCGAAACCTCACATGGAAAAGAAAAGGCATATACAAAAAATAATTAATCTACAGTTTTTTTTGGTGACTAATTAATCTACAGTTGCACATATGTGGAAATAATAATTTTATAAACAGAGATTTTGTTTGTCCAAAAAAACAAAACAGAGATTTTGGTTTGAAAATTAGAAACGTGACGATGTCTTTAGTAATCCATACAATTTGAATTTGGTTCTTAAAGCTCTGTTTGACTGCAAACTTCTAAGTGAGAAATAAGATATCCAATTTATCAAATAGTAATTAAACTGATTATACATATTAAGGCATAAATGAAGTCCAACAACCACGCCCGCATTTTACACTTTAGAATGAGCATATTATGCAGTATTATGAATCAAGGCCTTTCTAGTTTCTACACAAACGAGAAATTCAATAACATGCGCAGGTTAACTCATTTTCTTTTAAGCTTTACTATAATATTTGCCTATATAGCTTTGTCCCAACCATAACCTGAGACCTTAACTAACTATGTTAACTGCCGCTGAAAATTTTTAAATGAAAGATTTAACAGCTTAAAGAACAGGGATACACATGATCTTGATTTTGCTCAATATGGACTTCAAACGACTGAGACAACGGTGAAGTCAACATCTGGATTTCTCATTAATTTTTGTACATAGAACAACTTAATTTTTTGCCACTCTAATCAGTTGCATCATAAATTCCCAAAAGCTGGAAAAGTCCGCCTGCAAACTTGCTGCAACCCCGAATTTTTAAGGTCAAACCCGACTTCCTGCTAACCAGAATCCAGTAGCTCCACAAGATGATGAACCTCCTAAATATCTTCCTCCAAAATCAACTTGTTTCCTTGCCATTTCGCAATTTGATGAATTCAGGCACAATAATCCACTGAAGTCTCAGGTTACCTCAATCCTCCTGGTTTTGTTAATTTGAGTAATTGAGTGAAAGCATTTTTACAGCCTTCGTGAGTGTTCTGAGAGAGATGTTGACTCATCTTAATCTCCATTTCCAAAAGAGGATGTATTGGGTTCCTTGCGCTACTCATTTGGAGCCTAATAGGTTGCTCTGAATCATACAGCCTGAATCTATACTGGAGTCTATCATCATTGTATCGGCCGAAGCAGCAGCGGAAACTGGTTCCAGCTTGACTGACATCCTAATCTGATCTAGCTTGATCTCGTCCTTGACCTAAGAAGCAGCAACTTCGAATTTAAGTACGCGAGAAACTAGTGATTATATATAGCATAGAAGTTCACAAAGGTAGTGTAATCAAGCAAGCCTCATCAGATGATTCAGAACTGCCAAAACTATGTCAGCTAGATTCAAAAAGAAGAGGAGCAGGAAGAGAAAACACTTTATTCCTCCGCATGTAACAAAGATCCTTGTTAATGTTCCAAGACAGAAAGCTAACCTTATTGCCTGGCAGCGCCTCTCCAATAGCATCAATAGGCTCTACTAGTACCTGTAAATTTACTAGTCCATTCATATCTTCATGCTGAGAGCAGTCGTCCTTCGGATCAGAAAAAAATGGAGGTCTCTCTGAGATATTAACACGGGTTGAATTATCCATTACAGCACTTTCTTCGGGTGTATGTTCAAAATCTAGCAGATGAGAAGAATCTTCTACTCCATCTTCAACGGGTGCAGCATCTACTACCTGTATGGTGATCATATAGGGTTTGATGAACACAATTGAAACCAAACAAAAATCAGAAAATATCAATATTTTTTAGGCACTCAAAACTGTGTCAAATTAGGCCTGCCAGGCCATAGGAGGCCTAATAGAGTGAAGGCCAACAGATTGCTGGCATACATCAATCCTATGCCAAATGTGGGTTACGCACCTATGCTGGCCAACCAATTATGGTACTCTTTATACATACATATTACTATATTCCAAAATTACAAATTTCAATAACTTATTTAACTCACTTTTATAAAATGACAAACATTTACTTATCAAGTTTCTTTTCTTTTAAAAAAAAAAGATTATTGTATGTGTTATAATGATTTAAAAGGAAATGAGGCTTGTAACTCTAATAATTGATTCTGGTATCTCAAACTTGCAGGCTGACCATAACCAAACCCACATTGGCAGAGGTAGAGAGTCAAGTCAAACTTAAGTTTTCTCCTTTTTCACTTCAGTTTTGCTCGTCCAACAAATTTGGTTGAGATTTCAGGGTCAGCTGATCAAGCTTACAGAGAAAGGAGAGATAAGAAAAAGAGGAAATTAGAAGTGCTAATAGATATTTATGGGTTAGGTGCACAGTTTCAGATTATGAATAATTTGTTAAATTATTGCATTGTAAATTATTAAATTTGGACAATTCATATACATAAATAAAAAACTTAAATTTGATCCTATATAACAAGGGGGAAATAATTAATAGCCATACTAACAATGGCCCAAGATTTGTGTTTCCTATCTCATTGCATACACAATGGATACAGTATGATAAAAGACTATATCCAGACCTTGTGTTTAGTCAGATTTGACTCATATTAGACCAGTTTATCTTGATTATATGTAATTATGAACAAGCTCCCAGGAAAAGAAAAAAACCATCAGAAACTACTATCAAATCATCTCTAGCAACTTTTAACTGTAAAACATACATCACTTACACTTCCTTCTTGTATTGCTTTCAATCTAGCTTCCTGTGCTTCCTTCATTTTTGCAGCATATTCTTCTTTCAACCGTAGTGCCACTTCTTCAAAAGGAGCAGCATTTTGAATGGCATGTCTGACGATGTTGACAATGACATCAAGATTGTGATCAACATATGGGAGCTTTGATGATGTCAATCGCCGAAGACCACTTATGGTAACAGGCATCTGCTTTGCTTTAGTGATATAAACAAAGTTAAGGTTGCCGTATGCCAACAGACTTCTAGTTACACAAATATTATACAAAAATTTCCATAACTTTTATTTACCTATTTCGAGAAGAAGTTTATTTGGCAAAACAAAGCCAGTACTCTCATCTTCTGAACGAGCCAAAACGTCCCGCCATTCATTAAGCCCCTGCCAGCAACAAGAGTAGAGTATTTGAAACATAATGTGTGGACCATACAGATATCTAAAGGGAAACGACAAATCCTACTTTTTCTTGTGGTACAAGTGTGAGCTGATTTTATTAGTTTACATGTTTTCCTTTATTATGAACTCTGGCACACCTGGTTAATTGGTTTATGTTTCTAAGCAAACTTATGTAATGCAGTATGCTACAAAAAATAGCATATTTGCGGGCCAATAAAATCTGTTTTCCATAATTCCAAATCTTGAAAATATTCCACAAAGGAGCACATAGAGGGACAACAAAACTGGTGTTCAACAGAAGAATCAAACACACTTTCATTTCCCAAATAACTGAGCATAATTGAAGAGCAACTTACCGAAACAGCAGCAAGCTGCTGAGCATTAAAGCCAGCCCCCAGCAACCTGTATATAAAATAGTAATTCATCTTTCAAGTACACCTTTTGGCATGAATTAAATGTAACAGAAACTTCAACCAACAAATATTACACATATAAAGAGGCAGAAAATTAATCAAGAAATGAATTAAGTCCAGAAAATCTGATACCCATACAGGATTCTTAAGTAATGAAAATCAGAAAACAAGAATAGATAACGCAGCAAACCCATATATACGAAGGTAGGAGTCTGCTGTTAAAAGCTCTTTCTCATATAGTTGCATGCAGACATCATAACTGCGCTTGTAAACCTGTCAGTGACAATAAAACAAATTTAAGGGAAAAGTAAACAAATAAGTAGATAAATAGATAAAAAGAATCATTAAAATCAGGCAGCCAGGTACTCAGCGATGTGTTAGATTTTCTTTCCTTAAAAAGCTGTTTTGCTGTTTGATTTTTTATTTAAAAGGGGGAAAATGTATTAAGGAAAAGAATTAATCTACATGTACCACTTTACACCTCCTGTGTTGTAAATGGGGTGTACGGAGGTGTATAATGGTACATATAGCATTCCCTGAACGAAAATATTGGCCAGGTACATGTGAAATAGGTCACCATCAATAGCATGATTTTGGTATCCTTTAGAGTGCAAATAGTAGAAACAAAGCAGTCTAAGAGAGAAAAAAGAAGACCCCACAGCTTATGATTGTTCACTTGCTCATCTAACTAGTTTGATATCAACTTACCTCCACCAGAGGATTTTCAGAACTTTTAGATTCCTTAGACAAAGCAAATAACTTGATCCTAAGTTGGTCAAATATATACAGCAGATAGTGTGTATCTTCTCTGCCATATCTGTCATCAGAATAACAGTTCATAAAAAATGCAATAATTAAACTGTAGGGTAAGTACACAAGTCCATATCCCATAAAACCTTAGATTTATAATTGAAACTGTATGATGTGAGTAAATCAAAATCAAGCTCAAAGGTTGAGCTTAATTTTTCCCTTTTCTTTTGGGTATTAGGGTTTTTGGGAAGGAAGAGGAGTAATGCACAAGTAGAGTTGTCAAGAAAGAAATCAGTAATGTTTATGATAAGTTCATTGTGCTCACTCTCATCCTGTACACACAATTATGCAAATAATCCATCACAAGATGTGTGGTGGATGAAATATAAAATGGAGCATAAGGCAAAAGAGAACCGAAGCACATAGCAACTTAAAACAGTGAAACCCTATCGGTAATGAGATGCCCACCTTCATAGTTGTCACATCAAAACTACTCAATGAGCCTTCACTCGAAAGCTTAAATGGAACTTTTGCCTGAGGGGGCATGTCCAATATAATATTGGCAAGTCCTTGTCCTCGTAATTTTAAATAGAACTTAAATTTAGTAAAATGTAGGTCGGGCATGTACATTGTTCACATTTCAAGCCCAAAGAACTTTTGCCTGAGGTGGCATGTCCAATATAAATCAATACCTTAAGATTTAGAGAGAGCTGGCCATTAAAAATAAAATACACAAGTAATTCCAATTTCAAACAGAAACTCTCAATTCTTTTATTAAAAATACAAAATAAAACAGTTAAGAGAACCAACTCCCCCAAGTTGGGATTGTCTGGACTGAGTCAGTAAATTTCACTGTTCTCTACTACAATATTTATTTATAATTATAATACCAAATAAACTTATATGGTGAGTATAGTACAAGGGCAAACTAACCTAAAAAGAAAGGAGAGTATGCATATCTTATATCTCTACCCAGTGCCAATATCTCCACAGAAAACTACTATAAAACCCTCGATAATCTTCATAGTACCAAAAAGTGCTCTACTTACAACTAATTCCATGAATTTCTAATTTTCTATCGTCCTAATATTCTATTCCCATTACCAACAGTCCACATCCATCACTCAGCCTTCATTACTAGTGACAAACCAATTGTAAGGAAAATATAGAGTAACTTTCAAGAAAATGAATCCCATATCATGTCACCTGTAGTCATAAATTTTTAGAAAGTGAACTCTGCATTGATGGAAGTTTGAAATCTCTACTCAGCTCCGAAGATGCTGGGCACAATACCTCAGCAGATCCTAGGTCCTAACCAAATCTTATTGTGAAACCAATGGCAGTATGATCCAACTGGTTATAACATGAATAAAAAAATTCTCTAGTGCTAAGTGAACCAGAGCTAAACTCTTCCCTGCTTATTTATTATCCCAGACTGTAACAAATATTCCAACACCAGCAATTCAGGCAGCCAAAAATGGGAACCAGCAATAACAAGAATACACAAGGAATCAAACCAAAATTGCACCTTATCATAACATCAGGAAGAGGGCGTTGTCTCCAATCTGCATTCTGGTATCTGCACGGAATTGAAGAGCATTAGTAAGAATGAAAGGAATAACCAAGGCACAGAAATTAAAAGTTAAGGATCTATGTTAAGGCAATGGAGCAACTCAAGTAAGGGCAACTCCTAAAATAAACAGCACAACTTACTCTTTGTTTGCAGTAACCCCACAGAAGTGTTGTAAAAGATATTGCAAACTAAATCTCTCCAATTTTAACACCCTAGAAGCCTGAGTAATAAAATGAATACATGTGTTTTAGTTATATAGTAATAGTAATTCAAGATTGAATAGCGAATTCCGAAAATGCAATGACGGATTGATGGAAAAGCAAAAACAAAAGATATACAACTTGGTTCACCATTTCTTAATATCACAGAAGAGATCAACACACAATCACAATGAATGCATGAAATCGAAAATACTGAAGTAGTTTTCATTTATCTAATTTTCAGAATGAAAATAAATTTCTTATTAGATCTTGAGGGTACACCACTAACTTGCAGCCAATACAGAATCCAGGAAATGCCTCAAAATATTAACATAAAGTAAAACAGCTAGCTATTTGCCCATTTCAAAATTCAATATGCAGAAACTCCTGAAGTAACTAGAGCAGACCAGACAAACAAGGAGAGGCTCAATAAAACACAGCACAGATAAATTTAACTATAGACTCAATTCAAGCATATTGTACAATGCTGGCAAAAGCAAAAGATATATATATTATTACTCCCAATGTAGTTAAAAATAGGTGGTCCCAAACTCATCCAAAATGCATACAATATTCATGAATGACTAGTTTAAAAGATAGATTAAAAAGAAACAGTTGAGGACATAGGATTTGCTGAGGTAGTGTGCTCAGCATCTTTGTAGCTGAGTAGACATTTCATACTTCCATAAACGCAGAGTTCATTTTCTAAATTTACGACTGCAGGTAACATGATATGAGATTCATTTTCTACAAAGATGTTCTATATTTTCCTTACAAAAAATGTGGTTTCTCACCAATATGGAGGCTGAATGATGGATGTGAAGTGGTGGTAATGGGAAAAGAATATAAGGATGATAGAAATTAAGTAGAGCACTTGTTGGTAGCTTGAAGATTATTGAGGGTTTAATAGTAGTTTTCTGTGGAGATATTGGCCCTAGGTAGATATAAGATATGCATACTTTTCTCTCTTTTTAGGTTAGTTACTTAGTTTATCATTGTACTATTGTCAACATATTATTTATTTGGTATTATCATTATAATACACAAACCTGGCCTGTGTCAAACATATTACAAACATATATTCCAAAATCCCGTTGCAACCACACAATATCTCGATCTGCTCCATGAAAGACCTGATTAACCATTAAAAGTGTCAATACATAGAAGCAAACATTAAATAAAATAAACATCAAGCATGTGTATCAGACCTTCTTCTTTGTAGCGTCCTTAAAGACTTCACGCAGATAAGGCCCAACATGAACACGGAGCTTTAAAGTATCTACAATAAAATCCTCAGTCCTGGTTGAAATTTGCATCAAGCAAGTCAAACCTTGAAATGAACGATATTGATTATGTTCCAAATCCACCTAAAAAAATGTCAAAAGATTACTATAGGTGCAGTAACTATAACAAACCGAAAATGTTGGTCCAATAATTATACTATAGGAATTGAAACAAAACAGCATTCACATGACAAAAGAAAGATTAAAAGAACTACATAGCTCAAAAACAAAATTAAATCATCTAAACATAAATGTGTAAGGGGAAAAAAATCCCAAAATAGATAACTGTGTCTATTTTTGTTTTCAATTTTCAAGATTTTTTGAAGAAAAAGGAGGAAGCAATAATAAAATTGTGTTTTCCTATTTTCACATTTTTCTTCCCAAATTCCAGAAACAAAAAAAACACTAAATGAAAACAGAAAATAAAAACACATACCAAACAAGAGGTTCTAATGCAAATTTTGTTTGTTGTCACTCGTCAATAATTGTTCAATAAAATTATTTCCATTTGATTTTCATTTTCATTCTTTAAGCTTGTAAAGTACATGCAGAATAGATAACTGGATGCCAATATAGAATCTAGTAGCATAACAAGCCATGAAAAGGAAAACTTCTAGCAATACAAAGCAAAAGGACTTATGTTTTACCGCAAATTCATCAGCAGCACGCAACTTAGCAGCCAATTCCTTCAATCCTTTGACGTCCTCCACTAGCTTGAAAGGAGTGCATTCCATTGCAGGAGGCTTCATTGGCACCAAATACTCAATATTTTTATCAACAAACTCCAAATAAGAGTATTTTTCCTGAAATGTTAAATTAAATATAATAATTATGCAGTAATTCAATAAAAACATAGTAATAACTATCAGGGTGAAAATCGCAGTAAATTTCATGGTTTATACTTGCATGTAGTAATTTCACGCATATCAACCGAACTCAAATATGCATTGTGAATAAAAATGAAAAAAAAAAAAAAGAAACACACCAAAGGATGAATGAACCTCTGACCATCCTCACTCTTCTCCAACCAAATATGCTCAAACGGCACGTTCGCGTTGTTAACAACAATGTCGTACACGTCCTGAGGCTTCCTAACCGTCGCCAAGTGAAACGACACCTTCGGCTTCGTCGTTTCCGTCGCTTCCACCTTCTTATTCCCAACAACAGCTCGTTCCTTTTTTACCCGAACCAACCCGAGCCCGTTCTCCAGCTCCAACTCCTCGAACTCCTCGTCCTCCCTCGCCTTACGAACCTCGCTCACAGACTCGTTAAACCATTCCAAAAGCTCGTCGTTCATGTCAACCACCCACTCGTAAGCGTCGTCGATGTCGGAGGGGAAATCCACGCCGGTGTTCCATGCATGCGTGGTGGCACCGATGCTCTCCAGCATCGACTGCGAGCGACGATCGATTTCGTCAATCGGGCGCTTGAATTCGTTGAAGTTGAGGTAGAAATGGTGGAAGCTCTGCTCCGTAGGGATTCGCTGGGAGGAGCCGGATAGCTCCTTTAGGTGGCGGTTAACGTTCATGGCGATAGCGGAGAAGAGTTGGTCGGAGAAAATGAAGGTTTTAGGGTTAGGGTTTGCGCAAAATCGGCATTGCTGTTTGGGGATTTTGGGAACTCTGCGTTATGGTTTCCAAGACGGAGAGAACAGTGTGTGTGCGGTGTGCCTTCTTTTTTTTTTCGTTTTTTTTTTTTGTTTGCTTTGTTGAGTTTTTCAGTTTTGACTGAGAACAGAAAAAGCGCAGAATAATGAACCAAGTAAGAAGGCAACGGAAATGGAAATAGTGGGTAGGGGAGTTAACACTTAAATTCTCTTCTGAAATTTATTTTAACTCTTTTATTTTAGCCCTGAATTTTCAATTACTTGAATTTAGCATCCAAATTTTAACACTATAACTCATATTGGTCTTTGGAATAATTTTTGTTAACAACATACTGACATAACACAGTGAGGTAAACAGTCAATTTCGCGTGTTAAAACAAGAATTGACCACATAAATTGAAGTTATAAGGTGTCAATTAATGACATAATAATAATGCCATATGTCATCACATGCTTTGTCCATGTGTTGTTCTTGTTTTCAGAAGGAAAAAAAAAAACATTTCTATATATGATTGAGAAAACTATCAAAATCCCAAAAAGTACTATTTGGGAATGCGTTCTGTTAAATTGAAAGTTGGTTTATTCATTTTGAATCAGTGAATAATGGTGAGAGATGAGACTAAAAGAGTGTGAATTAATCGCAGTGATAGTGTCTTTGTTGAATATGGGGTAATTTGAGAAATTAAATATATTTTTTAGGGTTTTGATAATTTTGTCAATCATGACCTAGGTATAAGATTCGTTTTAATTTTTTATAGATAAATTTGTTAATATTTTTAATGTTTATGGGTAAAAATGGTTATTGTTTCTTATTTTTAATATTTTTTACAACAGTACTACAAAACTAGCATTAAGGAGCCAATAAGTCAAATTATAAGTTATTATTTAAAATTAGAAAAAGTTATCGTCCAAAATTTTAAAAAATTATCATCTAAAATAAAAAAGAATTATCATCCGAAATTAAAAGAAAAATTATCATAAAAAACCTTGTACAACAAACCACTTCAACCCTAGCTCCCTCTCTCTCCCCCACCCGCAACCAGAGTTCATACATCGAACAGGACCTTCGATATCTCATCCCTAATGACACTACCATTTCAAGGAGTACTACTTTGTTAAATTGAGTTTAGCGTGTGAAGTTTTTGTCTTCTTCTTCTCGATTTGGATTATCACTCTAAAAAATGCATATTTCTGGCTCCTCGCTTCCTATCCTTATTTTTTGCCTCATTCCCGTTTACTTTTTTGTCTCAACCCCATCATGGGTTCCCATTTTAAATATCTCCGTGAGGAAGGCATCATTCGCGGATATTTATGTTTATCAAAGTTTAATAACTTCTTTTATAAATACAACATAAGTAATTATTATAAGAGATAAATACTGGTTTGGCCATGAAGGTTTGGACAAAAAATCCTATTTGTCACTAACGTTTATTTTTCCTCAAAATTACCAAAAAAAAATTCATTATAAATAAAAAAATTATATTGACTGTTTTGCCCCACTGTTATTATTTGTTAATGGTAGTTAGTAATTTTATTTTCCTTTAATTGTATATTTATTTTATGAATAATGCTATTCACACACTCTTTTACTAAACACCACATTTACACCCGTAGAAAAATACAGTTATTAAGAATTAATTATACATTTTAATGCAAAAACAAAATGCAATACAGTTAATAAAAGAAGAATTACTGTATTTTTATACCGGTGTCAATTTGGTATTTAAGAAAAGGGTGTAGGAATTGTGGGACTGTTATTTTATTAATGAAATTTAAATTTAAGTTATTTAAGGGAAAAAAAGGAAAAAAAAAATCAAAATCCCTAACACAAAATTCCCCAATCCTTCTTTCACAGAGAGAGCAATCCTTCTTCTTTATTTCTCACTGACAAAAATAATTCAACACCGCAAACACACTCACTCTTTCGACGATGGCTCTTCGCTCTCTCTTTGTTTTTATGGTGGTGGTTATGTTGTTGTTGAGCAGCACATTGGCTCAAACTCCGGTTACATCACCGGCGGCCACTCCTCACAAGAAATCTAAGCATCACTCATCTTAAATTGTCTCTCCCGCTCCTGCTGTTTCACCCTTCGCCGAAGGTTCTCCACTTTATCCCATTGGTGCCGAATCTCCTTCCTCCATTTCCACTTCACCTTCCGGAGCACCAGGATTAGCTCAAAACGATGTTGTTTTGAACAGATTCACCGCCATTGCTTCTGCAGTCGTTGTTATCTTCTCTGTGGCTTTGCTATTGTAGATCTAGTTCTATGGATTTTTTTTTTCTTTTAATTTGTGTGGTCTCGTTTTTTTATGTGATGTTGAATCTTGTATTATTGAGTACTTTTTTTTGTGTCCTGTATTATTGAGTATTTACCATTTATTTGATTATTTTGTGTATTATATTTATTACTTAATTAATATTAATATATTTTATGTTTCCCACAATATAATATTAGGAAAAGTATAGGAAGTACACAAGGTTTGAAGCCTATGGAGCACATGAGCCAAATGATGAAACCCTAACCCTAGCTCCTTCTCCCTTTGTCCCACCGCCACTGCCACCCACACCGCTGCCTCCTCCTCTTCTTCCTCTTCTTCTTTCACCGCATGTGTCGTCACTGCCGCCGCCGCCTCCTCCTCCTCCTCCTCCTTCTTCTGCTCCTTCTTCCATCGTGAAGCAGATCCGAAGAAGATGAAGATGGAAGATCCGACGAAGATGGAAGCCATGAAGACGGATCGACATCGATCTCACTGGCCGCTGGTGGCTCTGTCGTGGAGGTTCTGCTTCCATTCTTCTTTTAAGATGGAAGATTCGATGAAGATCCGGCAAAGATGGAAGCTGTGAAGATGGATCGACGTCGGTCTCGCTGGTGGCTCTGTCGTGGAGGTGGTTCTGTGGTGTTGTTGTGTTGCGGTTGTGGTGATGAGGTGGTGTTTGTTGTTGTTGTGATGGTGGTGGTGGTGGTGTGGTTGGTGATGGTGGTGGTGGTGAGCTTACAGATGATAATTGTATTATGTTTTGGATGATAACTTGAATTTTTTTCGAATGATAATTGTGTTGACAAGGATTTACTGATTTAGGGTTTCAAATGATAATTGTATTCTGTTTTGAATGATAATTTGTATTAGTTTTGGATGATAACTATTTTTTGTTTCGGATGATAATTTTGATCAGTTTTGAATGATAACTTTTAATTGAATTTATTGGCTCCATAAGAGCTCCGTAATGTTGGTTCCGTAGCATAGTTCATAATATTAATGTGTTATATTATACTTAAACTAGTGAGCGTTTGGGCTTTTGGGGGTTTCACCGGAAAGAAAATGTACTCACAAAGGGGTAGGGACATTTTTGTCAAAAAAATTTTTTATTTTGGTCTTTTAAAAGTGATTTCAAAATTTTTGTGGCAATTTTAAGAAAAAATAAATATTTGTGGCAAATAGAATTTTTGGTCGAAACCTTTATGGCAAACAGAGAATTATCTCTAATTATAACAATTCAACATAATCCAATATCAACTGTTCAACACAATCAAATTCAATATTTTAACTATTAAAACATCCAAACACAACATAAATTTAACATAATCTATCACAATAATTGCTAGATTTAATATATTTATCATAATATATTATAAATTCAACATATATATATATATATATAAAAGGTTTTTTTATAATTTTATTTTACTGGGGATTTAGAGGATCCCCATCGAATGGGTACCTTTATCCACGCGCCCTGTCCCCGTTTATTCAATGAAGCGGGTCTCCATCGCCGTGGAAATTTAGTGTGTCTCTAATATGCTTCTCGTAGCAGATATTTTTGGCGAATCCTCACGGAAGCGAATAAAATGGTCATCCCTAGTAGAATTAAGGTTTTGATCGTAGCTCTCATTGACTCCCAATTCCAAAATATATAGACTGCGAAGACTTCCCTATTTCATTTCCCATTCAATATATTTATGTGAGTCAGTACACAATTCATATATTTTTTGTGACTGCTAGGTTCATATATTTAGTTATTTATATGTTGTTTCAATATATTATTAACTTCAAAAAAATTTACATATTTTTTATTAGAATTTTTATTGAAATCGCCCATTGAGAGATGGGAAAAAAAAAAAACGCTAGGACCTGAGGAACAAGGATTAGGGTGAAATTACCCCCACAGCAGTAGGATTAAGGAACGGGGTAGGGAGACATCCCCGCCCTGCGACATTGACACCCTGACTCATTACCTATAAACATGCCTAGATAGAATAGTTTAAAAAAAAATGTTCATGCTCATTGCTTCCTTTCTTTTCGGGGGAAAAAAAAAAGCAACTAAGTCTTTCCCCCATAACTGTAATAGAATTCATATAGCAGAAAACTTCATACGACCAAACATCAATCAAATACATTTTCTTTTAGTCTTCATCTATTTCATAATAAAGCAAAGAGAACAAATTTGTAGCAACGAAATAATGATTTAAAATTCTTTGTGCAATGTAGTTTGGATTTTACGACTAAAACGTTCGTCCCAAACTTCCCATAAAAGCTACCAAACATAAGTAATATGTAGTGCATACAAATAAGATGCGAACTTCCATAGCAATTCATACCTTATCTTTCATTGCATAAGACATATCCCCACATATATTAGGTTCAAACTCCGTCAAGTGGAAATTGGAGTGTCATGTGGTAATTTGGAGTGAGAATCAACGCAGTGTTCCATTCCACACTTCACACGGACACAAAACACTGACACACCTTCTGTCAAATACGTATCAAGCCAAAAGAGAAAAGACTGCCTAAAACGTTGGAGCCATTTTCTTCCTCAACATCAATGTAAAAAATTCCAAGTTATATTAAGAAGCAACAAATGAGACAATGTTTTGCCTGAATATTATACAGACACTGAACTAACCCACCAGGAACAACAGCACACAGAGTTTCTAAAATTCACTATTCTCTAAAAGCAGTTGTCAAAAGGACCCAACGTATTCATCTAATTCGGCCGTTTCCAAATATCAGCCTCATATCTCTCCAAGATAGATCTGTTTGTCGCTACTGCAAGATCCAATAATAGGTTCGTTAGGATGAAATACACACTCGTTAACAGATCCATTGTGCCCAGGAAGCTTATACAAGATGCGTCGAGAAGTGGTATCCCATATGTAAACCATTCGATCCGAACTCCCTGCAGTGACCTTGCTTCCATCAGATGACCAACTGCACTTCAACAAGTTCTTTTCAAAGTTGTGTTGGTGCCCTTCCAACACCTTTACACAGCGATTCTGCGGGGCGTATGGGCGCATATCCCAAATGCAGAGCTTGCAATCCATGCCATTAGTAAGAAGGTAAGAACCATCAGGACTCAATTGCATGCCAGTAATCATATCTTGATGACCTTGAAGTGTCATGATAACCTCACCCTTACGCAAATCCCATACCTTGACATCATTATCAATGCCACCGGTGTAGATCT
>JASCZI010271867.1:50617-86444 GCA_036250425.1 Stylosanthes scabra
TGAGTTGAGTTGGGAGGAGTAAAGGCAGCGGCAAGGAGCGGCGGTAGATGCAGCGGTGGCGGAGAACTAGGTAGCAGTTTAAGCCGCACACACCATTCAGTCCTTCACGATTTATATTTGCCTCTTCTCCGCCAAATCAAACTCCTTTCTCAAGAGTTCTTTTGCATTTTATTATCCACGATGTGAAAACACTAAATAAGTAAATTTTGCAATTTTTTATTTCCAACAAATTATTACTAATAAAAGAAAACTTAATTTTTAGCTATATAAAACAAAATAAATACATACTTATTTTTAATTTGGGTATAAATCCTGTTTAAAATTTCTCTTTGAAATTTAATTTTGCATGTAAATTATGAAAGAAAATAAATCAGCACAGAAAATATGAATAAAATTAAGAATAAATATAATTATTTATTTATAATTATATAAGTTATACATTGTTCTATTTAAAATTAAGAAAGTGTTAGAAACTAATATTAAAAAGACAATATGGAGTTAGTATAATTTTTTTTTCTTTTCTTTTACCACTTATTATTTTCCTAATTACACTTATAGGCTCTCCATTGATCTTCTAACAATGGTAAATTAACTCAAATTAATATGAAGTTGCCCTTGTTTTGTTTTTTTTTTTTTTTGATTGAACAATTTTTTATTCTAAGTTTCACAACATAGACTCTCGCTCCTCTAAATCACAGGTTCTTTTTTCCCATTAATCAGTTATTGTTGGGAACCCTAGTGCACCATTTTGAGAGGCCATAGAATGTTGCCCTTGAAGCCAAGAAAGAGCTCATTGTCCATGGCTCCGTGCCCACACATCACCCACGGTATTTTAGAGCAATTCTAATAAAGTGTTTTTTAATATTATTTTTAAAAAACTGATTGATATTGAATTATATTTTGAATTTTTTTTTTAATTGTTAGCCTCAATAAATTATCAGTTTAAAAAACAATAAATCTAGTTGACCAAGTAGTTTTATTAAACTAAGTGGTTAACCAAGGATTCTTCTCTACGCGCTCTTTTCTCCTTAATATAACGCCAACCAAGCAAATCTATTTCTTTCTGTTTTTTGTCTTCTTAGCTTGATTTGCATGATCCATCGTCGTTTTCTTCTTCGTTTTCTATTGTTAGAAGAAGAAGAAGATGATGATGATGTTGATGATGATTGTAAAATCCGGAATAATATTAGATAGATTAATTATATGATTCATTATTTAATTAGAATAGTCAAAGAAAGCTCGTAAGAGGTTAATAGTAAAGGCTTTGGAATTTGGAGAATTAATGATGAAATTTGGATTCAGTGAATTTTTCTAAGTAGGAAAAAGTAGCTATTTCAAAAAATCGCATAAAAATGTGTATCGATAATTTAACTAGTAGGATTGGCTTAAGTTTGCCAGGTACAGTATATGGAGAGATTAAAAATATGAAAATGATGAGAAAAATAATTAGAATAAGAATCGGAACACCTATCTTTAAAATTTTGGCTCAAAGTTGGACCAATAGATAAAAGAACAAAAATGTCCCTTAATTAAGGAGTCAAAACACATGACTCCATTAGTTATTCATTCAATTTTTTTTTCTTTCTTTCTTCATTCTGAAGAGAAGAGAGCTCGAGACTTCTAAGAAGAATAAGAAAACCCAAACCAAAACATCATTCACTTCCAACTTCAATCACTCATAACTTTTGATCCGGAGCTCCGATCGTCGCACCGTTTGTGGCTACGCGAAGCTCATCTCTTCCTCTTCGATTCTATCCGATTAATTTGGTGAGTAACTCGAAATTTCATCTCACTTTTATCACCCCAAGTCTGAATACGAAAATGGGTTTTTATATAAATGGAGATTTTGTGATTTTGATGATTTTAGGAGTTCTCTAGCTTATGTTCTTAGTGGTTTATGTCATTAATTTCAGTGGTTAAAGTTAAGGACCCATATTTACTCTTGGTTCAGCAAATTTCATGAAACCCTAGTGTTTATTATTTTGTATGTTGTATGATATAGTGATAGCTTGATTAAATTGAAGCTTGTGGTTGCTTGTTGGTACCTTGGACTTGAGGAATTGTGAGTAAGAACTCCAATTTGGTGATATTCAAGAATATAAGGGCTGATTTTGTCTTCCTAAAGGTACGATTTAAGTTTCGTTTAAATACCATGTAATGTGACATGAAATCCTAGGCTAGAGGACTTAAGATTGCTGTTGGAATTATGTTAAGTTACAGATTTTTCAGAGACAATTGTTGGGACAGCAACTTGTTTATTTTACTATGAGTGATTTAGTCAGCTAAATTGAGTCAAACTATTTTTCTACGACTCTTTGAGATGTTTAGAATGTCCCATTTAAATTTCAGAATTTTTGGATATATGGTTTGTAAGTTATGAATTTTGAAAGTTAGATGTTTTTATGAAAAACTGGTGCTGTTCGAAATTCAGGACAGCAACTTCCAATTTGAATATATTATAATCTGTAAATGATTTTAATATGGGACCAAAAATGACAGTTTTGTATATGAGTCAAGAACGTTGTTGTAAAATTTTAGGGGAATCCAACATTTGTAGAATTTTATAAAAATAGATTACTGAGACTGGTTTCTGGTTTATAAAACTGACTTGGTTGTAATCTTTGCAGAACTTTGAGGAAGCATACCTCCTAATATTTAAACTGTTTTCATTTGAAACCAAATGGAATGTTTTAAGATATGAGTCCCCTGTATCTCTATAAAGTTTCATGATAATTTAGTGAATGTGTGATTTTTAACATAATTTTTACTTACTACAGTTCAGCAGTGCTATTCGCAGAAAACTCATTTAATTAAACTGTTTTGTGAAAATTACTGCGAACAGCTTGGTGACTCAAAAGTCATGAGACCAAATGGAGTTACTTATTTAAAGTGTCTACTATCAAGAGTTAAAAGGATTTGATGTCAGTTTGTATGGTTGATTTTATATGAATTTTCTAAGTTACTGCATTTTACCGAAAAGTTGAGTTTTTGACCAATTTCTTCAAGCTATAATTCGACCTTCAGAATTGGGAATTGTGTGAAACTTGTTTTTGATTTAAGAGGGAGATTGAAAACAAATATATGTAGCACTTGTGAGTGCTTGAGAATGTGATATTGAACTTGAATAATAATGAATGATTGAGTAGCACTTGTAATGTTCTTATCATTATGATATGATATAGAATTAATTCATGATGATTGAATGATAATAATATGATATTGCCTGGGTAGATGCAAGGGTTGTGGTTCGCCCCACTTGCTCCGGGTTAATAGATGTGATGAATTGAAATTGATTAATGATTGTATGGTATTACCTGGGTAGATGCAAGAGTTGTGGTACGCCCCACTTGCTCCGAGATAATATTTGAGACTTTGTTGACCCTCCGTCACAAGATGTGGTCGGACACTTAGACCTTTCCTGATTGATTCCCCCTTGATATGAATTGAAATATATCATGCATGATATTTATTGAATATGAGATATACCGCTTGGGGATGTGCGCACCGAGGGACGGTCCATGGTTAGCTACCGGACCAGTCGGGTTTGGCCAGATAACCGACTAGATGAGCTCATCGGCCATAGGGCAGGCATGCATCATGTGCATTTGTATGATTTGTTTGAGTTTGTATTTGTTTTGGTTTGCCTACTTGTATATTACTATGTGATCTACCTGCTACTTGCTTTACTTGTATCTACTCGTGTTTTACTTGTTTGAACTGCTTGTGTGTGAATAACTGAGAGGTCCCTCATGCTGGTGTTGGATGATGCTGAGGGCTGATTGCTATATGGTAATTAAAAGATTGGGTATGGATGGAAACTTGTGATTAGATTATGAGTTCAATAAATGTGTTGTTTAATTTTAATATAATAAAGACTTCAATAATGAATCAATGTAAGTTGCAATTTAGGAATGTTTAGAGAGTTCCTGTTACATTTTATTGTATCTTTTCGGAATTTTTACCGTACTCGGAACCCATGAGTTGGGGGTTCTCACCCGTATATATTCGCTGCTTTTTCAGATGCAAGTCCTGGTGCTCTGAAGTGAGCAGGAGCTATGTTTGATAGCAGGCGAAGGAAATTTTTGAGTTCTATTTTGTTTTAGTTCTCTCCTTATTTTTAAAAACATAAATGATTGATGTATATATCTTTGCTTTTGAAAACTTGCCTTAGAGGTTTTGATGTACGAGTTTGGGAGAGATATGAACTTGTTATCAACTATTTTACTGTTGTACTCTAGCCGGCTTAAACTTCGCAGGTCGTGACTAGAGACTATTATATGTAATATATATCAGTCGTACTCTATTCTCCCTATGAGTGTAAACCCGTTATTATTCGAATGCAGTTGTGATGATACGTGTGATACGTGTTTGCGAATTTTTCTTTTAAATCCATTTTTCATGGCTCCTTGATTAATATTTTTTTCTAAATATTTATGTATTAAATTTCCTCCTTGAGTCGTATCACCTTATTATTTCTGACTTATGACTATAGCATAAGAATATGGATAATAGGGTGTTACAATGATGATGCATATGCAGATATGGAAGAAGGAAGGAAGGAAAAAAGAAGAAGAAATAGAAGAAGATGCAGATGCAAACTTGGAAGAAGGAAGGATGAGAAGAAGAATAAGAAGATTTTATTTCTGCCTATTATTGCTTTCTGTTTCTGTGCAATGTTGCTCTCTATCTCTGCGCATTATTGCTTTCTGTTTCTGCGCAATATTGCTTTCTATTTCTGCACATTATTGCTTCATATTTCTGTAAAAAAAGACAACAGCAGCAACAACGACGACAACAACAACAACAATAGCAACAACATCAATATAAAACAGAAAAGAAGAAGAAAAAGAAAATGATGATGATGATGAAAAAGAGGACGATGATGATGATGACGACGACGACGGAGGATGAAGAATACGACATCGACGAAGGAGGACGAGGAGGAAGAAAATGATGAAGAACAATGATCGAAGAACGTCTTTGAACGTTTGTTGCTTCTTCAGTGCGTGTGTTCGTATTTTATGATGAGAGTGATGGTGTTAATGATAACTTACTTAATTAACCACTTAGTTGAGTAATTCAACTTTCTCAAACAGCGGACTGTATTAGACTAAAAGTCTAAAACCAAAGATGCTACTAACATTTTTTGCAGTAACATGTAGACATAACCCGAATACCGGGCAATTAGCCTGATCGCGGTTGAGTGTTAACAGTAGCTTATTCCACACTTAATCTTAGATACCACATGTTCATCTCTTATTTGTTGGTCAACCACAAGACATCATTCCCTAGCCTTATAGAAAACCACTCTCTAAAGTTTTTAAGTTTAATCCGAAAACTTAAAGCACGTGATCATATAACTAGTTAACTACACAAATTGGCGGGTATTATATATTAATGGCTTCTTCTCCGATCTCAATGGCTCAATAGCTTTATATCTTTTGACCCACCTACGCACCTTGTTGTGCCCTCCAAATTATTCACATAAGATGGCAGAGTCAAACTCCGACGTAATCCCTGGCAAATTCGTCCAACATCTCCTTTTGACTTCCCAAAAGATTCCAGAAAACTATCTCTACAACGAAGGTGGTGTTGGCTTTCGCGATGCTCTTGATTCCGGGGGTATTACCGTCATTGACCTTAGCCTCCTCCTCACTTCTCCCTCAGAGCTCACTAAACTCCACTCTGCACTCTCTTCTTGGGGCTGCTTCCAGGTCTCTCTAGTCTCTCTTCTTTTTAGATCTCACTTCCTCTTCTAATTGTTTTATTCAATGCTAAGTATGATGGTTTAATACGCCTTTTAATTGTGTTTGTGGGTTTTATCAGGCAATAAACCATGGAATGAGAAGCTCTTTTCTGGACAAAGTTAGACAAGTTTCAAAGCAGTTTTTTGAACTTCCAAAAGAAGAGAAAATAATATGTGAAAGGAAACCAAATGACTTGGAAGGATATGGAAGTGATATTATACATTTCAAAGATCAAAAGCTTGATTGGACGGACATGTTATACTTTCAGGTGCAGCCTCAAGATCAGAGAAAGTTCAAATTCTGGCCAGAAAAACCCAATAATTTCAGGTATATTTTATACAGAGTTTAAAAGTAAGATGAAAATTCTATAGTTGAACTCTACATGTGCTGCTTTAGAATTTAGGTAGAGGAAAGAATGGAAAGAGATAGTGATGCTGAGATAGAAATACTAGTTCCTATACCTTGTTTGGTTATATATGAGGAATCCGATACAAAATATTTTAAGCAAATTGATAGTCCATGTCATTCGTGTTTTTCATTTTTAATGTTTTTATTTTTAGAATTTTATGAAAGAAAAATATATAAAATAAAAAGTGAAAATAGAAAACAAAATTTTATTTGTTTTTACTATTTCTTCTTTTTCATTAATAAAATTTTAAAATTAAAAACAAAAATACATGCCAAACAGACATTTATTTGTTACCAATTAAATAATTAGGAGTTATTATTAGGTGCTCTGAGAATAAATAAAAAGTATTTACTCTCTTCAATTAATTCATGCCAAATATTTCAAAATCACTTTGTTATTATACTCATTAATAACTTGTCTTTGAAATAATACATTAATGTAAGAATTTATATGTGCTTCCGGAGCACTTAATAATTTTTCGATAATTAGGTAAATATTAGGACAAGAGTTAAGAGTAGAAGGTGGTGGTAGTCTACAATAATGTAGATATCTTATTCCTATAAGATCGATATGGGTTATATTTATAATTAATTAATTATGCACATAAAAAACATCCAAAATAGTTGTGCTCATTTTAGACGGACCCGTGTTTTGAGATACAATGTGCTCAAAATGTCCCTACAAAATATATTTTGATATTTTTGTTTTTTACTTTTTAAAATAAATTATTATAAAATTATTTTTCATATTATTAAATTATAAAAAAAGACACATAAATGATTATATCTCTAACGTATCTATTTATAATGAGTTTATGATGAATTTGTATAAATTTTATATTTTTTATACGTTTTCTATTTGTTTTATGTTGAAATTTCTTACAATAAACTAAGCATTTACTCTGTTAAGCTCAAGGTTCTGAAAATCGGATCGGTTATCGAACTGTTTACGTTATCAATTCATTGGTTCATTGGTTCAATTGGTTCAATCGGAGTTCAACCGGAATAACCATTTTTATAATAAATATATTACAAACAAAAAAAACTTATAATAAATATAAATTACAATAAATACATAAAGATATAAATATATTATAATAGAAATCTTAAAAAGTGTATAAACAAAAAATTTAAAAGTAACCAAAGTTTCACAATCTCATATAAGTACAATATAATAATTAAATATGAAAGGAAAAAGCTAAATATTAAGGTTTATATATGTATAAAATTTATGATATTATATGTTATAGAATAATAAAAAAACTAACCATATGTAAAACATTTATTTTTTTAATTATATCTTTTTTAGTTGTTTTGAAAAAAAGTGTATTCTATATTTTTTTTGATATTCGTATTCTATATCTTTTAATTATATACATATATTATAGTATAACAACGGGCTTAAAGCCCAAGAAAATGAAAAACAAAACATTATACATCATTTTTTCCATATCCCTTTTGAGCGTGGGAAAAAGATGCAGGTGCGGATCCATGAAATGAAACTATGCTGCCTAAGTTAAAAGGAAAGAGCAAAATTTTTTGTGGCCCAAATACAAATAATGATCGGCCCAAATTCTAACCCTAATTATACTCATATATATGACAACTAGTTAATAATCAGATTATAGATATATGCGCAGCAGCAAGCAGCAACGCAACATGCCATCCATCCTTCTTCTCTACAATCATGCTTCTCTAATAGTTAATGGAGCGCCTGTTCTTCATCTTCTTTTTTTTTTCCCTTCTCTAATCTCTATTATGATACTTCTATTATTTAATTATTTTAATTTGTTCATCCTCTTTCTTTCTGTTAAAAAAAAAAAAAGACAAACATACTAATAAGCGAGAGAAACGCAGTGAACGATTGAGAGAGGGGAGATTGTGTAGCGGGCAGCGGCTCCCCACGCCGCCGCTGCTGGAGCTCGTACCGGTGACATGGCCGGCGGCGGTCACCGCTATCACTTATTTCCGAAGAGAGAAATCAGATTTTTGAGGAAGACAGATTCCATTTTTTTTTCAAAAAAATTTTAAAATATGAAAATTGGCCGGGTCCCGGTTCGGCGGTTCAATAGCGGTTTTGTAGATGACGGTTTTGCCTCATGAGCCGAACCGGAAAGGCTGGCGATCCACGGTTGAACCGGTCCGGTCCGATTTTCAGAACATTGGTTAAGCTTTGCTTGGTTGGAAAGGAACTAAGGCTGTGTTTGGAAGTTGTATCTAAGACAAAAATACAGTGACAATGATACAGAGTCAGTCTCTAGTATTTTTATGTATCTAGTATTTTTATGTACCTGTATTATGTTTGGAAGCAATGGATAAAAACTTGTCAAATGTTTCCCTTTTGTGTTTGGAAAGACAGATACAATTAACTAAATACATAACAAAAGACATATGTAAGCATAACATACAAATTTTGAAATAAACTGTAATATTATAATATATTTATACTGCAAAATCTGAATACTCTAATTCAAGCCATGTCAAAATAAGAAGAAAAAAAATTATTAGTTGCAAAAGCAAACACAAATAATAACTCTGCCTACCTGGAGTTGTGAGAAACCAAAGTTGGGATGAAGAATAATTGGAAGTTAGAAACCAAAGTTGGGATGAAGAATAATTGGAAGTTTCACCTTACAAAAGATTAAAAAAATAAAATAGACAAACAAAAATGATTAGAAACAAATAAAAAAAGAGGAAGATGAAGTGGAAGAAAAGCAGGAAGAAAGAATGACACCGGATTGGAAGAGCTTTTCTTCTGCTTTGTTGGTGGCAGAGTTGCAAAATGAGAGAGAAAATGAACCTAAAATTTTAATAAAGAAATGGCAAGCACTGGTATTTGCAAAATGTATTAGGGACAAAGAAGGAAAAAAATTCATTAAGTTGGTCTCTATTTCCTGTGTCCCCGTCTGTCCCAAGTGAGAGGTGATACAGAAATTTAATAAAGAGACATCTATAAAGATGGGTGTTTTGTGTCTGTCTCTTGAACCAAACATATTACAAAATATAATACTGTCTCCTGTCTCTGTCTTTATAGTACATCCAAACACAGCCTAAGAAAATAAAGAGAAGAGGGAAGAGAAGTTACAAACCTTCACAGAGATTACACATAAAAATTTAAAACTTGCTTTTTATTCCTTCTCTTTATTTTTCCCTCCACACCTCTATGAGAATGACCAAACAAAGTCTTAATTAAATAATGATATGTAATTTGAATGGTGTCACTGTCATGATGTAGGTCAACTGTAATAGAGTATACTGAAAGGATAATATTGCTAAACGAAGTGATTTTGAAGGGCATTGCAAAGTCACTGAACTTGGAAGAGCATTGTTTGTTGAAGGAATGCGGAGACAATAATTCGATGTTCTTGAGATTCAACTATTACCCTCCTTGTCCTATGCCTGACCATGTCCTCGGCTTCAAGGCCCACGCCGACGGATCAGCTCTCACTTATCTTTTGCAAGATAAAGAAGTTGAAGGACTCCAAGTCCTCAAAGATGATCGTTGGTTCAAAGTTCCCATAATCTCTGATGCTCTCTTAATTAATGTTGGTGATCAAATAGAGGTAACAACTCATCACATCCTATATTCTTTGCTAATAGCAATTAGGCAAAGCTTGTCCCTTAGGCTAACTGGTATGGTTCCTACACTAAGACAGTCTCTTGGTACGGTGTTTTTTTTCTTGTGACTTCTTGGTATAGTGTTTGGTTATAAAGAAGATATACCACTTGTTCTGACATGAAATTTTTTTTTTTATAAATAAAGTAATGATATTAGTGAAGAAATAAAGTGAATTATTAATCGCAATATAATTCATAATTTTTATTATATGATTTTAGGTGCGTATTTATTTTGCCTAATAAATTCAATCAAATTATTTATTTTATGTCAAATAAAAAATCATTTCGATATCAAATAAAAATTCATTTCGTTGCTATTTTTTGTACTATTTGATACTGAAATAATTTTTTATTTAACATAAAAAAAATATTTGATTGATTGTTAGGTGTATAAATAATATTACCATTTTTATTAAATGTGAATTTTATCATTTTAATTTAAAAATAACTTTTTGTGATCTTAATTTAAAAATAATTAACCACTTACTTGATATTTTACTATTTTTTTTATTATAAAGTATTTTGATCCATTCTTAGACACTGGATTCGTGTATATGAAGGACTTTACACCTATAAGCTAAGTGTGTAGACTATTTTAAAGTTATGTATTATTAAGTGCCATGAAAGAAAATAAAAATAATTTTCGGTGCGTTTGATTTATATTTTCTTTAGTATTTTTTTTAGATTTTGTAAAAAAGAAAATAGGAAAAATAGGATTTTAGTATGTTTATATTTTTTTTCGTATAATTTAAAAAACAGAAAACATTAAAAATAAAAATAAAAAATAATAACATAAATCAAATGCACCTTTATTTTTTTTCAATTAATTCGTGGCACATGTTACAAAATATTTTATTATAAATATTTATAAATAACACATGACGCTTAATACGTTTTATAATTTAATATTTAAAACTTTTTTTATATAGAATTTTATTTTGTTAACATTTTTTAAATTTAATTGAAAATAATAATAATAAATCTATAATGCTGACGTAGAAAGTAATCAATTAATCATATTGAAAGCACTCACCTATGCTAAGAGTAAACAACATTTTCAATCCTTAAATTTTTTCGTTTTAGACTTGTGCTCTTTAATGAATCAAAACTTCCATAATAGTCTCTAAGTAATTAAAAAATTAAGACAAATCGACCTTTAACACGTCACATTCTAACTTATTTTCATGTATTTTAGGGATCGATTTGTTCTATTTTTTAATTACTTAAGAACCATTCTGAAATTTCGATTCATTAAGGAACCTCAAGTCCAAAACAAGAATGTTTAGAGGTAAAAAATGGTATTTACTCTTATGCTAATAATGTACTTGCTTGCCTTTTCGGATTTAACCTTTCTTGATATTTATCACCGTCAAAGGAAAAAAAAAAGAAAAGAAAAATTAACATTGTGTGCTGAACGTAATGAACAGATAATGAGTAATGGAACAATTCGTAGCCCAATCCACAGAGTAGTTGTAAATGAAGAAAAGGAGAGGCTTACTATAGCTATGTTCCTCACTCCGGATCCAGATAAAGAAATTGGACCAATTGAGCAGCTTGTGAATGAGTCAAGGCCGAAATCATACAAACCAGTGAAAAATTATCCGGCTCTCTTCTTCCAGTATTACCAGAAAGGAAGAAGACCAATTGAAGCTTCAAAGATTCAATTATGTGGAGAAGATGAATAGTTACCGCATAGCAGTTGATATTCTTGTGCTTGTTGTGGGAGAGAGTTTTGCTGATTAATGATTTCAGTAATGCCTGAATACTTCCTTAATAGATCTTTGTGTTTAAAAAATCATGCTAAACTAATTACGTTATTTTGGTGACAACTAATTACGTTATTTATTTATTTTTTTTTTTGTTCAGGATTTACGTTATTTATTAACTCATTGAAAATTGTTGTATATTTTATTTTAAATGATAAATGATAAATCTAAAAGAGATGTGATTTCTACATGCAGAGCATACACTATGATGTCTTTTAGGAAAGTTTTCAGGTATACCTATAATCTCTAACCGTTGATCTTAATTAAAAGAAAATAAAAAATATATAAATCAAAATCAACGGTTACAAATTACAGGTATACCGCGGTATACCTGAAAACTTTCCTGTCTTTTATATGAGAATATTGAATACAACAATAATAAAAAAAACAAAGTCTAATTCCATTAAATAGGGTAGGCTATATGTATCAAACGACGTCATTGAGCTCTGTCATATATTATGTCTACAGAGAAACTATTTACGTACATATATTGAATCTTAAAAAAAAAAAAAAACCTATGGCTCCAAGCCTCCCAACAGCTAGAAAGCAACTACTCTTCAAAACTAAAAAAAAAAACTAGGAACGGAAGGCAGCATTATTCTTTCTAAAGGGGTGAGAGTGAAGATTTTTTTTCTTCTTTTTTTTTGACTATTTAAGAGGAAGATTTAAGGTTGGGTTTAGTTCCTGCTTTTATTTTTTTTTTAATTTTTAGTATTTATAATTTTCAGAATCTTGTGAAAAAAATAAGGGTAAATAGGAGGTGAAAACAAAAATTTATCATTTTTACTGTTTTATATTTTATTTAACAAAATTTTAAAAGACAGAAAACATCGTAAATAAAAATAAAAGATGAAATCATAAATGAAATACTTATTAGTAAAGTCTATTTATTTATTATCAATATTTTTAAAAAAATTTAACAAAAATTTAATTTATAGCAAATTTATCTCTAATATTTTTTTATTAGTTTGAAATAAAGTGAATCAGATTCTATTAACATATGGTTTGCTAGCCAGTGGGTTACTGCATGTATAAAGTGTGATTCGAATCTTTTATATTTATTTAAGCGGATTAATAAATTAACCACACCAAACCAAGTACTAGAGCTGTCAAACGGGCAGGCCTGACCCATTTAGGTCCGGCTCGTTTAGCCCGTGGGTAAACGGGCTAGCCCGTTTAGTCTGGTTTTATAGGAAAATTTTCTGATATAAAATAATTAAAATTATTATTTCCCCAAAAAATAAACCAGACATTATCCAACTTTTTTTTTGAATTTTCGCAGAAGTTCGTCGGAACCTGAGGCGGTTTTTAAAGAAAAAGAAGTTCTTAGCAGATTACGGCGAACTAGGTGTTTTTTGTTCAGAATTGGCGTGATGTTCGCCTTAGCTTGTGGCGAACTTTGTACAGCAAGAAAAGCGCTTGCAGTCAAAACTTTTTACCACTTGCAGTCAAAACTCATCTGGTACGGTGTATCTTTTTCTATTTATTTGTTTAGTTATTTATTTATTTATTTATATAGTTAGGTTGCATAAATATTATTTTAGTTAATTAGTGTTAGTTTAATTAATTAGATTTATAAAGTGAACTTAATTTAATTAGGTGGTGAAATATTATGTTTATGTATAAGTTTTTTTAGATTTTTTTTATTTGTTCTAGCTAAATTTATCTATTTAAATTAGTAATTAGGTTTTTGAGTTAGATGTAAATGTTAATGTTGAGTTTCTTAATCCGTGATAGTTTTGGTATGACGTATGATAGTTTGTAATTTGTTGTAGTTAATAATTATTTATTTAAATTTAATTAAGTTTTTGGAATCTATTTACGTGGTTTGGAGTTTTTTATTTTATTGACATTTTTTGATTTAGGGTGCAATAATAATATTAATTTAGTTTGGTAGTGTTAATTTAATTGATTAGGATTGTAACGTGAAATTAATTTAATTTAGGGTGTTAATTATCATATTTATAATAATCTTTGTTTGATTTTTATTTTTATTTGGCCAAGTTAATATTTATTTATTTAAATTAGTAATTAGGGTATTTGAGGTAGATGATAATATTAGTGATAGTTTTGGCATGAAATTTAATTAGGGTTGATAGATTTTGTATGATAGTTTTTATTTTGTTCTAGTTAATAGTTATTTATTTAAATTTAATTAGGTTTTGGAATCTATTTATGTAGTTAATTATTTATTTAACGATAAATTGGCATTTTGTTGTGGTTAGATTGGTTGTTCGATTGTACGAGGTCGATGGAGTTAGGGCTGCACATGGATCAGATCAGATCCGCGGTAAAAAACCTAATCCAATCCGAAAATTGCGGATCTTATCCGATCCGCATAGTCATCGGATCGGATTGGATCCGGTCCACAAAGTTATAGGTACGGATCGCGGATATCTCTTAACAATCCGCAGATCCGCAAATCTGAGGATTAAGTAAATAAATAAAAATTAAAAATATATATATGTTAGTTAGGTAATGCTCCACTCTTCGGCGGCAACCCTAGTAGCCTCCAAAAAGAAACACAAATCCTAATCCTTTCTTTCCCTCATTATTCTCCTCTTCCTCTCACTTTCTCGGTGCCCATAACCACCATCTATGCGCCGCACCGCTGCCTTACCATCACTACAGCACTGTTCCTGGACACGCCCCTCCTCCTTGTGTTGCTGGCTCACCGTTGGGTCTCGTCGTCCTCCTTGTGTCGTCGCTGGGTCATCGTTGGGTATCGCCTTCCTCTTGTGTCGCCGCTTGTTCTCACTTTTGTTGTTCGCCGCTCTTTGCTCGCCTCTGTTCGTTGTCATTGTTCTTGTTCCACTCATCGCTATGCTCTTGCTTGACATTTATACTTCACTTCCATGGTTCTGTAGATCTGTTTCTACTATTAGAAAATTAAGATTTTTCTATATTTTGTTTTAAATTTGGTACTATTATTAGGTATTACATCTCTTGTTATTTTTATTGTACTTTGAATTTTGGTTATGGTTATACTGTTTATGGACGTGATTATTTTCATCTTTAACTCATTTTCATCCTTTCTTGTGCCTTCTGTTCTACAGTGACAGCAGTGTTGTGCTATTCTAAGATAAAAGATTTTTATAAATCATGTAATGTTCTAACTGATTCTAATTTAATATGATTTAACAGATTTAATTTGTATGAGATTTTTGTTTACACATTATTATTTTATTGTATGGTTTTGATATGTTGATATTGAATGGATGCTGAAATTAAAATGAACCAAGTGACGGGGGAAGAGAAACGTTTGTTTAATTGTGTTGTGAAGAAGATTATTGTTGTGTTGTTAATTTGTTATGTTTTAAAATTTACAGTTACCTATTTTGATGAAAATGATTTGTGAGAATTGGGAAAGAAGAATGGAAATAGGGTTTCATGGTTTTTTTTTTTTTAAATTTTGGTTCAGATTTCTTTACTTGCGGATATATCCGCAATCCGATCCGCAACCCGCTGATATATCCGTAGTCGGATCGGATCGGATCCGAAGGTCAAAAATGCGGATATTATATCCGATCCGATAAAAATAGTGCGGATCGGATCGAAAAATAGGCCATATCCGATCCGATCCGTGTGCAGCCCTAGATGGAGTTGCTCAGACGGTATGAGAACACGCTTTATAGGTCGGATGCGACAGGCCACATAGCAGCAAGAATTGCACACATGGTATGTAAAAATGTGCTGGTTTATGTATTAAACTTGAAACTGGTCTGAACATAGCAATGTAATTCATTTGGTTTCAATGTTTATACAGGAACCTAGGGTTATATGCACTCGGCGCAACATTTTGGTGCGGCCTGATGAACGTATCCGGGACTTACTTCGATTAGCTGTGTTTGAGCACGTCGCCAACCCGATTGAGTGGGAGCACGAATGTTCCTTGGTCTCTGCCTTGATTGAGCGGTGGAGACCTGAAACACACTCTTTCCATTTGCCATGCGGAGAGATGAGCATTACGTTGCAAGATGTGGCACATCAGTTTGGGCTACGTATTGATGGAGAGCCCATTAGTGGATGCATCAGTGGATGGGCGGGTCATTACGACGGACGGACCATTGAAGACATGTGCCTTGAGCTATTAGGGTATATTCCGATGACAGGGATAGACAATGAGACAAATGGAACGTCCATCTTAGTTGGTTTCAGCGGACAGTCTGCCGCGATCTGGGGGACAATCCTACACCTCAGCTGTTGCAGCAGTACACACGAGGTTACATCATGATGATCATCGGGGGATTTCTATTTCCAGATGCATTTGACTCGCGATTGCATTTGAGGTGGTTACCTCTTTTGGCAGATTTGGAGTAGTGTGGTCGTTTGAGCTGGGGCTCTGCCGTGCTGACTAACCTGTATCATCAGACGTGCCGGGGGGTCCACTTTGAGCAGATGAATCTTAGCGGATGTGCCACTCTGCTGTTGTCCTGGGCTTATTACCGTATCGGCGTATGTCGACCGCAGGGGGATTTTGACGAGCTGAGGTTTCCTTTGGTTGAGAGGTATATGGTTTTGGATTCGTGTTTATTATTTGTAAAGCGGTATAATTTATGTTTCATTTTATTAATTACGCAATTTTATAATGTTAGGTGGAGGGGCTATGATATGGGTCAGGACTCGCTCGGACCTAGTGTCGGAACGTGGCGGATGTACCTTAACGGAGTTGACCACGCAGGGGTACGTGTTCTTATAATGTATTGTATCTCTATCGATTTATTAGATCTGGTTTTGAGTTAATGCATGTGCACTGAAAATGGTTTCTGAGTCATGACTAGGTTGCCTGGACCCCGTATGCGGACCCCGCTTTGGAGCCGTTGTCCCTCCAGACGTTATTGCAGCTCAGCCTTCTTGGTCATTGGTATGCCCGTAACTATGCTTCGCCATCGTAGAGTGGCATCAGGTGGATCGTGTGGTTATGCAGTTGGGAGCCATGCAGCACATTCCTTTGAGGCCTGATACACTATCTAAAACCGGTTGGAAAATTCTCAAGTTAAAAACACAATTACGTTGTAGTTAGTCCAAACTGGTAACTGACAATGACCATATTTAGTTTAAGAATGTCACAATATAAATCACAAAGAAAAACCGAGAGTATTAGTCTCGGGTCATTCTCCTTGGGACTTGAGTTTGGTTTGTAATGGGTTAGGAGAAAAAATGGTGATTGGTTGTATTTTTCTATCAACTACAATACAAGAGAGTAAATGAGCATGTGAAAGAGTAAATTTCAAGAAAATTAAAAAGTGCTATAACTATTAGGCAAGAAATTGAAAATAAGCAAGTAAAAGAGACTAAATGTAATTGAGTAAAAGATTCTTGGCTAGGGTTGAGAGTACATGTCACTATCCTTGTCATTAACCACAAACATGGTAATTATGAAGAATTAATCCCACCTAGTTAACCTCTATACATTGAGAAAAGTCAAATGGCCATAGTTAATCTTAATTCATAAGTCCTAGCCAACTCACTAATCCAAAAGATTAGCGTCAGTGAAAACAAAGTTAATCAAAGACTAACCTCAATTCACAAGTCCTAATCAAATCACAATTAGTTGAAAGACTAGAGTCAATGAAAACAAGATCACTAACAACTCTAAATTACCAATTAATATTGAACATTAATGATTCAAGATCATCCATTTTCTCAATCACAGGCCAAGAGGTGAAAAACTACTCCATATTCAAACTAGACATTTTCATTAAATGGTCACCAAAAAAAAAAAGACATTTCATTAAATAATTGGTGTGCATAGACGTTAAACATCATAAATGACAATAACAATAACAACTAACAATATCCAATACAAAATATCAATAATAACAACTTAATTAATCATAAATATGATATGAAAACAAACATTCATTAATATATATCAAGCATAATCCAAGATTCCTACACTAGCTCAAGTTCATAAAATAAAAAGAAGTAGTAAAAGCAATAAATGAGAAATGACAAGAAAATATGTTAACAAAGTATCTTAACTAACAACTACAACTAAGGAATAAAGAGAAATGAAGATTGAAGTCCTAAACCCTAGAGAATGGTTTTTCTAAAACAAGAGGAAAATAAAACCCTACGAGAGCCTAACCCATGAGCAAAATATGAGTGTTGTATGTTGTGTGTAATGTGTGTGATGATCCCCCTTCCCTGTGTGTTAAGAATCCATCAAGAGTTGTTGAAAATTAATGAAAATGGGCTCCCAAAATGTGTTATCACGTGCTTCATTAAATGAGCCATGTGCAGCACTGGTGCATATGCACAGACTCATGTATATGCACTAGTACGCTCTGATAGCTTCTTTTCTTCTTTGATTTTCGTTATGTAATTTCTCACTTTTGCAAGCTTTTCACACTTCTTCTGAACAATCTTTGCCTTCTAAACCTTGAAACACTTAATTAAACACATCAAGGCATCGAATGGAATAAAAGTGAAATTAATTCATCAATTCATAACTTAAAAGCATGCAATTTTCATTTTAAGCACAATTAGGAGAGAATTTACAAAAGCATACATCAACATGGGTTTAGTGTGAGTTTAAGTTGATAAATCCATTCTTTTTAACCCAAAAATTCTCATAACATATGTATTTATCAAGGCCTCTGAATATTGATGTGATGCATAAACATGATGGCAGATGGGGCAAGGGTGAGTGGTATCCGAGGTTTCTGCGAGGATAGTATGACATGTGGCGTGATCGCGCTCAAAGTCGGTTGGATTTGCATATGGTTGTTGGTGATGTGCAGCCTTCCCGTCAGTATCTGAGATGGTACTACCAATGGGCACGTTTGCATCTCAAAGGTCATAGAGATCCTGCTATACCTGTTGCTGGCGTGATTCCCCCATTTCTCCCGGATTGGATACCAGACGCATCAGAGATGGTGCAACAGGAGGATGATGCATTACCAGAAGTTGTACCCATGGATGGGAGGCACCGCAGACAAGCGATTGGGAGGTCGTGGACGGGGAGCGGGCCGTGGAGATGGGAGTCTTGTGCGGGCAGCAGATCTTATGCCAGGGGCACCTGTGGATGATGACGCCGCTGACTTTGATCCTGCCATAACTGCGGCTGACTATATGTCCATTGGGCTGGCGGTACCGTCGCATCCCTTTCCGGATACATTAGCTAGCCCGAGTCACCATCCGTCACCGATGTTGCAGACCCACCCTGAGCAGCCACAGTCATCTCATGTGTTTCACCTGCAGGCATCCATCCCAGACATTGATTATACACCTGAGAATTACACACAGTGGGTTGCCGATATGATTGGACAATGGTCTTATCAGCCACCACCAGACGTTCTGTATTAGGGCACTCCTATTCATCATACAGAGCCATTTGCACACGTGAGTGCAGAGACACTGCCTATAGTATATGCCCCACGTCACACGGAGCCTTCCGAGTCATCATCTTCTGGGGAGCATCAGATTAGGGCACAAATATCTGGTAGGCTTGGTAGATGACAGAGAGAAACATGTCCACCACCTTGTGGGACAGGGGCTATTTGATCCTAGAGTCGCTAAGCGTGGCCGTGGGCCCCAATAGATATTGTATTTGGTATGACATGCGTGGTTTTATTTATGTGTTATTATGTTGTCATGTACTTTTCTTGTTATAGTTGACTATTATGTATGACTCTATTTTATCAAATGTTATGATGTATCTTTCTACATTGCGTGGACATAGCACTCCTCTTATGGTTTATGTTCTGCTTTATATAATGCGTTGTGGGTATGTCATTTGTAACTACTCACTTACAATGCGATGAGAAACACAAAAAATAATTCAAAAACAAGTTACAAAATAAGCCCCTAAAGTGCAACATTGTTATCATAACGTAAATGAAATCTGGTCAAATAAAGGATTACACGATTATTATATTTATTCATCAATAATCACAAAACACTTAAATGAAAATACCTATACCTTTTAAAATAAAAGATTTTGTCTACTTCGTGTGGATATCTATAGTAGACTTTCTGCACTCTTTTTCTGTGCTCTTCTCCAATAGAGTGCAAGATAAAAAGCCTTCAGTTGTTCCAAACTCATCTCTTCGTGTGGCCAACAAACGAAGGTTGGCTGATCACAACTAAAGACATCGTTTCCCTCATGGTCTTTTATTATTTGACCATCATAGTGAATCGAAACTAATATCCTATCACCTATATAGAAGATAAAAATATATAAAACATATATGACCTAAAAGAAAAAAATGGCAGGAAGTAAAAAATTGGTAGAGGAGGATGAAATATGGTAAATATGGAGGTTTGGTCTGATTTTGGTGCTGCCTTGAGGGTCTTATTTATAGGCTCGGAGAGGTGGGTAAAGTTCGCCGTGCGTTACGGCGGTGTCTGTATGTGACACCAAATTTGCCGCAGCCTAAGGCGAACATCATGCAAATTTGACAAAAATACACCTAATTCGCTGTAGGTTGCTAAGAACTTGCTTTTTCATAGAAAACCGCCTGAGGTTGAGGCGAACATCCTGCAAATTCCAAAAAAAAAAATGAATTCTGATAATAATGTCTTACTTATTTCTTTTGGGAAATAAAGATTTTAATTAATTTATTATAAAAAAAATTTTCCCGGTTTTATATGGGCTAGAATTTTTCTAGCCCAACCCATTTATGGCCAGTCCGACGGATAAATGTACTGGCCCGTTTAATTAATTAATTAATTATTTTTTAAAAAATAAATAAATAATTTAATTTTTAACTTACAAAAATTACTTTTGACAAAAAAAATACATGTTTCAGCCAAAAAGTTTCAAAAAAAAATAAAATTTTTTAGTTTATAAATCGAATTTTCGGGTCAAATAAAATAAAATATAAAAAAAAATGTTATTTTTTTAGAAAAATTAAAAATGAATTAAATAAATGAGCACAATCACAGCGAAAAGAGAAAGTGGTGATTGCAGTGTTTAGGAATGAAAAGAAATAGAGATAGTTGCATTGATTTTTTATTTTAATTTATTCTATTTGAATTATCAAAAAATAAAGATGTCTTTTAAAAACTAATCGTATGAAGGACAAATTTGTTATTGATTTAAATTTTATCTAAGAACTTTAATTTATTTGAAAAAATCTTTTTTTTTATTCGTTTTCACTATTTACATAATGCCACGAGTTACATATAGAATATCCAAAGAGAACCCATTTCTAAAATCAACAAATGACAGAGATGTTAATCCCAAAAACATTCTCCACATATAAATAACATACTTACTGCAGAATGCGAATTCGAACTCTAACTCTACCACTTACTTGCACAAGTTGGTTAGTGTTACTGATTTTGTATTTGTGTGTGAATATCATATTGTGTCCTATTTTCCTAAACAAGCACGCTCCTGTCTTTCTCCCCATAATCAGATGCGGCCTTAGTGGGTTTTATTTCTTTGAGCCACCTACGCACCTTGTTGTGGCCTGCAAAGTGCAAACTATTTAGTATTAACATAAGATGGCAGAGTCAAAGTCAGAGGTAGTACATGGCAAGTTCGTCCAAGATCTCGTTTTGACATCCCGAGACTTTCAAGAAAACTATGTCTACAGCCAAGGTGGTGTTGGCTTCCGCGATGCTCTTGATTCTGGGGGTATTCCTGTCGTTGACCTTAGCCTCCTCCTCACTTCTCCCTCCGAGCTCGCCAAACTCAACCACGCACTCTCTGCTTGGGGCTGCTTCCAGGTCTCTCTCTAGTCTCTTCTCTTTGATTTAGATCACTAACTTTGTCTTCTAATAAAATCAACCATCTTACGGATATGCATCAAGTAACAAAACTACCATTTTTCTAGTCTTAACCATTTAATAATAATCACCTCGCTCAACCAACTTGAGTTGGTGTAAATGTTTATCTTCCATTTCGAATCTTGTCTTGGGCATGCTCTAACCTTAGATAGAGCTCATATGTGGTGCATTAATACTATATTGAGAGGGGAAAAAAAATTAGTAACCAACAAAAACTAATAAACAATCAGTCAATTTTAATTTTTAAAAAAAAACAAATCGCAAAACTTAAATGAATAGAACATTTAATTTAAATTATTCGCTGATATTGCATGAATTTTTATTAGTTACCTAGCATTATTGAAGGAAATAATCATCTGGCTCATCTCATGTTCAAATCTGGTCTTGTCTTAACTTGTGTATATGCATTAATTAATCCATTACTTGCCTATTTACGGTGGATTATCTTGATCAATTGAATTGAGTGTATTGTGAAAAATAAACAAATAAAATATATAAACCAATTCGATAACTTAAAATTTTGATAGTTTTTTAATTCAATACTAACTATGATGGTTTAATACGCCTTTTAATTGTTTTGTGGGTTTCATCAGGCAATAAACCATGGAATGGCAAGCTCTTTTCTGGACAAAGTTAGACAAGTTTCAAAGCAGTTCTTTGAACTTCCAAAAGAAGAAAAAATGATATATGAAAGGGAACCAAATGATATGGAAGGATATGGAAATGATATTATATATTTCAAAGATCAAAAGCTTGATTGGTCAGACAGATTATACTTCAAGGTGCAGCCTAAAGATAAGAGAAAGTTCAAAGTCTGGCCAAAAAAACCCAATGATTTCAGGTATATTCTATAGAGAGTTAAAACTAAGACTGAAATTTTCATAAATAAGTACACATGTTACTTTAAAATTTAGGTAGAGCATAAAAATTCTCATTCTCATGCAAGGTTGTGTTTGGAACTTTCACAGAGATAGAAATTCTAAAATTGTTCTTATACCTTGTTTGTTGACGGATCCAATACAAAAGTGCATCCTTCTTCATAAGCATAAGTTAATTGAGAAAAGTTCTTTTTGGGTACTTTTAAAAACACCAGTATCTTTTAAAAGCCGCAAATATAAGTATATAATTTTTTATTTTTTAAATTTATCAATTCATATCGAAATGCTTGTACTTTTCAAAAGTACAAACACCTCTTGAAAAAGTTATACTAAACCTTCGTAACTTCGATGTCTCTTCCCACAAAACAAATGCTATACAAATTTATGATTTTAGAAGTGAACCAAGCATTCGCTATGAAGATATGTAATTTGAATGGGTGCGTCATGATGCAGGTCAACTGTACTTGAGTATACCGAAAGGCTAATATCACTAAACAAAGTGGTTTTGAAGGGCATGGCAAAGTCACTGAACTTGGAAGAGCACTGTTTGTTGAAGGAATGCGGAGACAATGATACAATGATCATGAGATTCAACTATTACCCTTGCTGTCCTGTGGCGGATCATGTCCTCGGCGCAAAGCCGCACGCGGACGGATCAAATATCACTTGTCTTTTGCAGGATAAAGAAGTTGAAGGCCTCCAAGTCCTCAAAGACAATCGTTGGTTCAAAGTTCCCATCATCCCTGAGGCTCTCCTAATTAATGTTGGTGATCAAATAGAGGTAACAACTCACACACTTCATACATTCTTTGTTACTAGCAATTAGGCCTAACTTGTCCACCAAGTCACTCGCTTGGTATTGTGTTTGGTTATAATGGACAGAACTTAAAATGAGAAGCTTTTAAAATGGTAGAAAATGAATACTCTTAAAAAAGAATGAAGACAACCGGAAAAAAAGATCTTATAAAGTGAAGAGATTAGTAAAATGATAAAGTAAGAGATTAATTACCATTGAATTTGTAACTTCTATTATACTTTATACCTGAGGTTCATTATCTTAACTTACGAGTGATTAGCCATACACTTTATCATTTTATCGATCCTCTTATAAAAGAATGAAGACATTTAAGAAAAAGGTTTTATAAAGTGAAGAGATCGATAAAATGATAAAGTAAGAGATTAATCACCGTTGAATTTATAACTTCCATTGTACCTGAGGTCCATTATCTTAATTTACGAGTGACTAACCATTCACTTTATCATTTTAACTATCTTTTTACTTTAGAGAAATTTGATCCGTTCTAAGACAATTAATTAATTATGGTACGAGCACCCTCTCACTTTGAGAACATTTAACATTTTCTCATAGTTTACTAGTTTATGCTGATGTACTTTCTTGCCTGTTCATATTTAACATAGTTTGCTTAACTTAATGAACAGATAATGAGTAATGGAATATTTCATAGCCCAATCCACAGAGTAGTTGTAAATGAAGTAAAGGACAGGCTTACTGTAGCTACGTTCATCACTCCTGATCCAGATAAAGAGATTGGACCAATTGAGCAGCTTGTGAACGATTCAAGGCCTAAATCATACAAACCAGTGAAGAATTATACTGATATCTTCTTCCACTATTACCAGAAAGGAAGAAGACCTATTGAAGCTTCAAAGATTCAATTATGTGGAGAAGATGAATAGTTCCACAGATTTGTCTTATATATTAATAGCATTGAAACCCAGAAACTTTAAGTTGTACCTTGTGGGCCTGCCATTTCTAGAGTTTGATATTCTTGTGAGTTGTGACTTGATTTGTTGAAGAGTTTTGATGATGAGTGATTTGAATAATGGCTGAATATTTCTTCAATAAATGTGTGTTAGAAAAAATATCATGCTAAGTTGCTAACTAATTACTTTATTTTACACATTGAAAATTGTTCTTCTTTTTTGTTGGATAATTCTAAAATCAAATCAAATGTGATTTATAGATTATATTCAAGTCACTTCAATTTACATGCTTTTATAGTAATTTCTCTTTTATCAAATGAACTCTTCATTTTCATTTGCTTATTGCTTCATTAAGTTTGCTGGGACTGGAAAGCTTGGTTGTATTTTTAAAATAAAAATTCAGTCAACAATTTAATTATATATTTTATTTCTTTAAGTTTCGGATATTCCGTTTTTAAAAAAATACAAAATTGACTAATTATTAGCTACTTCATGTTGATTACCAATATTTTCTTTATTATTAATTAAACAGCACACTATCTTAAATTTCAGATTGATTTAATTGAATATGGATTGATTTAATTGAATATGGAGGGTAAATGTGTTTCACCGTTGAATGGAGCAATGTGATGTATTTAGGTGTAGGTGGAGCTCAGTGAGATAGCAGGCAAGCGTGTTGGATGAAGTCTATCACGCATTCAGTGGGTTGAAAAAGGATCACCAAGCTTCCACCATGTTGACCATGTCGGAAGCTATAAAGAAAGCTAATGATGTGCTGTTTTCAGAGGAGGTAGTTTATTCATTTCTTTTTCTAAAAGAAATTGTAATAAGTTTTCTTTGAACATGAATAAGGATAATATTTCACACCCAAACAATCTATGCTATTGTACCTAGCCTCGTACTCCAAGCGTACACGTCCAAGGCCACCAATTTATGCTTTCTAGTTTCTGCTATCCTATTTTTTCCTTTCTTGCGTACTCATTTTGAATTTATCCGTTTTTTTTCTATCTCCATACCAATCAAGAAGGCTATAATTTGGCACCTCACAGCAAGTTCTTGAGTTGAGGTTCTTGTTTCATGACATCTAACCACTTCTTGAATTTACTGTTTTTTTTTGTTCTGAATCTTATATATGATTAAAATTTGGCAAAAAAATAAGTATCAATATTGAACAGGTGATTTGAACTTGCCAAAATATTGACTTCAGATGATCTTGCTTCCTTATTTCATGACATCTAACCACTTCCTTGCCGAAATTTACTGTTCTATCATTGGGTAATTCACCCCAATGATCCATATACATGATTATCACACATTATTCATCTATATTAAAATTAATTTTTGTAAATTTCTAGAGCAACTCACAAAGATGATTCGTATTTACTTCTCAAATCGAGAACTTAATATAAGCTTCAATGATTTATTTTAGTTGAGCAAAATCCAAATAAAACAAAACTAATAAATGCCGATTAAGAGAACTAAAATAAAAATGTTTAACATTTTTATTTATTAAAAATTTAAAATATCTTACATTTAACTTGTATTTTTATTTAAATATTTTACTTTTATTTTTCTCATAAAGTTATCTTAAAATACTTGTTAAAACAAAAATTCTGCTATAGGCTGTTTGGTGATTACTGATTATTAAGTAAGGTTGGTCCAACTTAAAACTTGTTAAAACATTTGATCATTTAAAAAATAATAAAAAATAGCAAAATAAATAAATAATAAAATTAAATTAAAGATATTTAAAAATAAAAAATGTATTTATGTAATTTAAAAATATCCTAATTAATAAAAGTATTTAAATATCATAAATAATACAAAGATCAAATCTTTACTATTATATTTGTTAGTAACTTAGTATAGTAAAATTATAAATTTATATATTTTATTATTTTCACATGTCTTGTGTTCAGTTTGGATTAACAACTTGATTAAGTCTTTGTGAAAAAAGAGCTTAAAATACGATGACATATATTAAAAGTAACAATAATTATACACAACCAAATATTTTAACCAACGAAGTCTAACCAAGCAAATTTCATCCACGTGCTTTTTTGTGTAATACTGCAACTGCGTTTTTCTTCTTCTCAGCTTCAACCACGTCCAACGCATTTCTTCTTCGTTCTTCCCTCTTTCTTCTTTGTTTCGTCACTCTCTTTCTGTCCTTCTCGATTTTTTCTACTCGTTCTTCTTTCTTCTTCTTTTTTTCGTTCAATTATTCAATCTATAACGAAAAATTGTTGTTCTAATCAAATAATTCCAACAAAAGAAGAAGAAGGAGACCACGAGAACGACGAAAAGGAAAAGGAGGAAGATGATGGAAGTGGCGGCGGCAGCGACAGCAGCAACGCAACAACGAAGAAGAAGGAGGAAAAGGAAAAAAAAGGGAAGGGGAAGGAGAAAGAGGAGGAGAAAAGGAAGGGGAAGGAGAAGGAGAAGCAGAATAATGCAGAGAGCAAGAAGAAGAAGAAGAAGAAGAAGAAGAAGATGATGATGATGATGATGATGAAAAGAAAATCCGTTTCTCTTTTTCATGAAAATCCGTTTCTATTTCGTGAAAATCCATTTTAGCTTTAATATATGAAAATCCGTTTTTGTTTCCATATAAAAACCGTCTCTGTTTTATGCAAAATCCGTTTTTGTTTTCATGACCTAACGTCACGCCTAAGCGTGAGTTCATTACCAAATTTATTTCTATTTTATGCAAATTCGTTTCTGTTTTTCATGTAAATCCGTTTCTGTTTTTGTGACCCAACGTCACGCCTAGGCGTTGGTTCATTACCAAATCCGTTTCTGTTAATGCAAATTCGTTTCTATTTTTCATGCAAATCCGTTTCTATTTTTCATGAAAATCCGTTTCTGTTTTTATGAAAATCCAATTCATTTTTAATTCAAAATCTGTTTCTGTTTTTATTCAAAATTCGTTTCTGTTTGTCTTCAAATTTCGTTTCTATTTTTCTAGAATATTCAATTCAATTTTTTATCAACAAAATCAACAACAGTAACAACGTAACAATGGAGGAGGATGAGGAGGAGGAAGAAGAAGAGGACGAAGAAGAGGAAAAAGAAGAGGACGAAGAAGAGAAAGAAGAAGAAGACGACAACGATGGGGACGATAATGATGGCGGCAGTGGTGGGTGAAGAGGACGAAGAAGAGAAAGAAGAAGAAAAAGAAGACGGCAGCGACGACGACGACGATAATGATGGCGGTAGTAGTGGGTGCAATAACTTAGAAGAAGAAGTCGTCATTTTTTTTAATAAAAAAGAGTGACAAATAACTTTTAAAAGATGATAAATTATTTTTTTTTAGTTTTTTAATTTCTCCACAAGTTTCTTAAATAATTTTTAAAAAATCAGAAATTAATTTTAAGAAATTATACCAAACATTAATACTTAACTTTTTATAATTTAAAAGTAAAAAAAAAAAACAATCATACTAGGAATCAATAAACTTTTGGACAATAATAATCAATAGAAGTCAATAAAATAAAAAATTCCAACCCATATATTTTATTATTTTCACAAGTTTTATGATTTGTGAAAAAAGAGCTTAAAATATAATGACATATATTAAAAATAATTTATAAATAAATATGGTTTGTTCTATTCCTCATAAATTTTCTGTGAATTATTATCAAAGGAAAGAAAAATGATTTGTTTTACTGGAATGAGTTAATTGTATGGTTAAAATATTAAATTTGTCCTCCGAAACAAAAAAAAAAAATCAAAACAATAAAAAATATCAATTAAAAAAAACTTACAAAAACAAAACCAAACCAAATTATCATTCATCATAATGCAATGTTCAGATTTTTTTTTTCATTGTATTTGATGATTTTTTTTTTCTGCTAATAGTAAATAAGTGATAGAAGTCTAATAAAAATGAAAAAGCTAAATCCATTAAAGATATAATAAAAAATAAGGTAAATTAGGGTTTATGTCCTTAATGTTTGTGAAAAATTTTAAAAATATTTCTAACATTTAATTTGATTCAATTTCATCCCTAAAGTTTTTTAATGGTTTCAATTTTATCTATAATCACTGATAATTTTACCCTCAATATTTTCAATTTGTCATCGATTAGGGGTAAATTTTTTATTAAATTTTAACTTATTTTTTGTGTCAAATTTTAACTTATTTAAATATTAAGAATTAAGTAAGTTAAATATCATATTGACCTCCGAAATTTATGATTATCATCAAATTAAATTAGCCCATAAAATTCAAATAGTATTATATTCGTTCTTCACTTTTACGGCTATAATTCAAGTTGGCTATTTTATGGATGTCCATAAAAAAAATTCCTGATGTAGTAGTTAATTGTCCACACTTAATTTTAATAAGAGAATGTCATGATCTATTCGCGCGAGCACAAACGTTATTTGAAAGGGATAAATTTTAGGGAAAATTAGTGTGAAGGACCATTAGGGTGAATTAATTATTAAATAGGACCTATTATATAAAAATTATTAAGAAGGACCAATTTTAATAATATTAAAAAAAAAAATTAAAAATTAAAAAGACAAAAATGTCCTCCTTAATTCGCTCTCATCCACCTCTCAGGTGTTATATACAACAAGTGGGTTGGATTTCTCTTGGTGTTTGTGGTTTATAAGACTTACTAATGATAATACATTAGATGAATAGGAAGGGTGCATAAGGTTGAAGATTTACTAATGGAGAATTAGGAATTGTAGTAACAAATTATTATGAAAGATGAATACATAATAATAAGGATTTGAGTAGAATAGATAATTAGAGAGAAATTAGATTTATAAGAAAGAAATAAATAAAAAAATTTAAGGATATATTTGTCTTTTTAAAAAAAAATTGGTCCTTCTTCTTAAATATTACATAAATTAATCCTTTTTAATAATTTTCTTATAATAGGTCCTTTTTAATAATTAAACCTTCCTAATGGTCCTTTATACTAATTTTCTCTAAATTTTAACTTCGACGTCATTTTGGTACTGTACTGATACGAATAAATCACAATGTCATTTTATCAGAGTCCACCGAATAATTAATCGTCACATGAGCGTTTTTTAATGAAATCAACAAAAAGACTAACATGAATCATAAAAGAATGGGAGGTGAATTTGATGTCATTTGAATTTGGGGGAAATTTTATCGTTACTCCAAATTTGAAGGCGAATCTGATAATAATTAGGAAAAAAGTCTCAGTCATCTTTCTTATAATATTCCATTTTTGTCACTTCTTCCTTCTTTCTTTGTCTCCGATACACCCACTCCCATTTTCTCTCTTTCAGCTCTCTCTCCCTTTATCACTCGCCATCACATTCTTCTCTCAACAGCACCAAATGAGGTACTTCTAACTTCTTTCTCTTTCATTTTTATTCCACTTTCTGCTCCTCTGCTTCAATCTCATGTTACTATTTTTCTTGTTCTTATTAATATTTTTAACTTTTAGTGAAGAAAAAAAAAAGGTTCAATCCCAATTTGCCTATTGGAATCATCAGGGTTTTTTCAGTGCCCCCATTGTAGTGATTGTTAGTGTTTTGTGTATGACTATGTTTTGTTCTTTACTTTTTAACCCTGGACTGAAAATTTGCTATCTATTTATCATAAAAATCATGTCTTTAGACTTTGCAATGTTGTTGCCCCATTCTTTTGGGTTATATGAGTTTAAAGAAAAATTGAATTTTCACTATGAATGTTGTCAAGAATTTGATTTCGTCAATCATATATATTTTTTTTAAAAAAATCATATTTGTATAGAGGAAATGCCCTTATAGGTGCATGTGTCTAGGACTAGGACAAAGAAACCCTACACAATTTGAAAATCCCTATCTGTTCCCAACCATTAAAGTAATTGGTCTAAGGAGTGCATAGATTAGTAATAGGATCGCTTAGACCAGTTACTTGAATAGTTCGGAACCCTTTTGGGATTTTCGAATTGCGGAGGTAGGGACCGGAAAGGGCATTTTGATTTAGCAATTGAAAAAAGTTATTTGTGTTTTGTGTTTTGTATTCAGCCGCCATCCGGAAGTACTGTGGGCTCAGCGTTCTGACAAGGTTTATCTGACCGTGGCACTGCCTGATGCAAAGGATGTCTCTGTCAAGTGTGAGCCTCATGGTTTGTTTACTTTCTCTGCTTCTGGTGCTCAAGGTGAATCTTACAGCTTCACTTTGGAGCTTTATGGCTCCATTGCACCTGAGGTGAGCTCTTAACTTCTTGTTTTTCATGATTTCTAGTTATCTAATGATTAGCACAATGCCAGAGATTTAAGGATGTCTATTCTTCACTTGCATTTCGAATTCTGATTATCCGGGACCTCTATGTATATATACATATAATTGAGTTTAACTGATGTGTAAAACTTCTTTACATTTGACATTTAATCTAGTGCTGCCACCTAGATTTTATAAGATAATGGGTGCGGAAGTTAATTGTTTTAGTCTACGCTGTAGCGCAGAATTGAACGTCGGCATAAAAATATTTATATTAATAGTATGTAGAATTTTATTTGTTTTTTCTTTTTCAATGAGATGTGGTGTTAATGTGTTATATACTCCATTTATACTTTGAAACTGTTATATTTGTTAGCCTCTTTAACCTTATGGATTGTTTTAGATTGATCTTTTATTTTAGTTTTAAAAACTTGAGATACATGTTATGTTATTCCAAACAATGATTTTACTTAACATTTGTTCTGCATAAACTACAGGGCAGTAAAGGGTTGGGTGAATCTAGTTTTGAATTTGTCATTCTGGTGTTTAGGTTTGCAATGCATTATATGATGCTTTCTTTGAAACAATTAGTCTTTTTGCATTATTCTTTAAATAATATAAAGCTTAGCTTTTGAAAAGCTTGGATGGTTTTAGCTTAAAACTTGTTGTCATGTCGTGTGCAGCGTTGCAGAACTAAAGCTGGTTTAAGAAACATACTATGCTATGTTCAAAAAGCAGAGAAAGGTTGGTGGAGGAGGCTACTGAAGTCAGAAGAGAAACCTGCTCCGTACCTGAAGGTTGATTGGCACAGATGGTGTGATGAAGATGATGAAGAATCATCTTGTAAGATTGAGTAACTTATCCTAGATGCTAGGTTTATCTGATTGGTTGTGTTTCCATCTATATGCATCCTTTTATTTCCAACTTGTTTTTAACTTTATAGTTTCATACTCTTTGCAATTTTCTTCTAGTATTTAATTTAAGATTTTTTTTTTCTTTTTCCCCCGCATTGCCAATGCTCTTTCTGTCTTTCCTAGGTTTTTTGAGCTTGTGATAGATTTGTTTTCATTTTGACACATTTGGTTAGAATAGTATTTCTTCTTGCTTTTATTGTTATATTACTTTGCATTCTTTCAGTTCATTTTAGGCATTTAAAAACTTGTCCATCTCTTTCACCTGATTATGAAGAGATGTTTGCAAAGAATGTTTCTATTTATCTTCTAAATTGCTTCAGCTGTTTATTGTTGTACTGCTGCTTCATAAACCTCTACTGATATAGGACAGCAAAAGGCTTGGGATTTAGGATTCCATTTGTGACCAAGGGTAGCAAAGTTTGAGTTAAGTGGGGTTATTCTTTTATTTGTGCAAGTATGGTCTGAACTCTAAAAACTACAAAATGGGCTTGAAGCATTACATGTTCAAATAAAGGCAAAATATAAGGACATATACTACCTTAACCAGAGTAAGAAGAGTTGAATCCAGAATTTAAACTGAATTCATCTACATCATCTAATTCTATGAATCGCATCTGGTTAAGCCTGTTATTGTAGTAGACCTGGAAATGGCATGGAACTCTAAATGGTATGGATTATGGTGGCTGAAACTTGCTTAGCCAATCATTGAAATTCTTAATAAAACATTTCTTGGCTAAACATCTATTAGGCAATCCCCTCGTCAATGAACATTATAACCGTATTTATTTATTTAGTTTTGGAGATTGGTGCACCTTGTACATGTTTAATTTTAATGGAGTGTCTATGGTAAGGAGTACTTATATAAGAATCATTCCCCATCAAAATCCTCTCAAAAGTCTAGCACCTCTTTAATGTCTCCTTCTAACTTAAGTCATCCCTTCACTCGCTGTAAGATAAGATGCATTGTACAAAAAAGCACTTTGGCTGGTAGAGTCGGCGTGTTTTGTACTTCAGAGGTCTTTCGGATGGCAGAATCCTGAAAAGAGAGCCTGAGGATTACTGCTCCGGGGCACCTCATAAAATCTGAAAGCATTTTAGTATCCTGATGCTGATTTTGAGTCTCATGTTAGAGGGCTTGGACAATTTTGTTTTCTTCTTTTCATTTGGTGCTTGATGTTTTCATTTAAGTTGTTACTCATTGTAGCGAGTTACTTCACTTGCCTAATTGAACTTTTGTTGATTTCTTGCAGCTGATTTGGCATCTGACGATGATACTCGAGTAAATATTCTCTCTCTACTTGTCATTTTTAAGATTAAGTAATATATGTCAGGAAACTTTCTGGTGTCTAATCTGGTTTGTTGCATCTTGTTCTTTTGCAGTTTGTTGGTCAGGACGAGGGAAGCAGTGATGAGGATGAAGGAATGTTGTGTAAGTGATCTACTTTACCGTTGGCCTTTCTACATTCTAGTACGTGTACATGCATGACTTCTGCTTTATCTCTATTGTTTGTTCAATATATAAAAGAAATTGAAGTCTTCCCCCACAGTTGACAAAATTTTCAAGTATTTTCTCCATAGTTTTCTTTGATAGTGAGCCGTAGCCTAACATCACAAGCTTGAATCATGAAAATAGCTTCAGGTTATGGGGTAAGGTTGCATACATCTACCTTCCCATAACCTAACTAGTTACGACGGTGTATAGCTTAACATATTCTCTGTTGCCATTCTGCTCTTCGTTTGCTAACAGTATTTTGTGTGTTTATCGATACACTTACTGTGTTTTAAAAAACTATCGGTTATCCAATCAAATTGATTTTCTTAAACGACCATTCTAGTAGTGGTTGTCAAAGTTTGTTACTTTTGCTAATATCGTAATACATAATTAGATATCTGTTTGAATCTTTTTTACACGGATATTGTGAATACAAATTAAATCCGTTTTATATTCCCATGTTGTAGTTGTCTAGCTGATACAATTGAAAATTATTTGCAGATCTCCCTGACTTGGAAAAGGCAAGGGGGTAGCAACTCTGACCATTTTCTAACATGGATTTATGGAAGCAAGCATCTTGGAGATGGAGGCTACCTAGCTAGGTAAACTTGGGAGAAGCAGTCTAATATGGTTGTCTTTTTTGTACATATTATCCTAAAGTAAAGCTCTCGAAACTTAGACAATCTTTGATCTTTTATGACATTTTGTCACCATTTCTGGTATCTAACTAGGCTTCTCTAATGCCCTCGCTGATTTCACATGCGCCACATAATCTAACTTTTCTTTAACAAAATTGTGTGAATTATACCAAAATCACATCAATTTTAGAACCCCATTCGACTTTGATCCTTTGACTGGTGGACGAAATTTCCAAAACCAGGTACGGATCATAAAGAGAGGGGATTGCATTGAAAATCTTTTGTTGATCTGCACATTTTATACATGAATGCAAGTCACTGCTGCTCGTCGCATGAAAGGGAGCCATGGCGTATTTGGCCGATAAGGTTGGCGGCGGTATGCTACCACTCTAATGACTTATGACTAACACTGCGTTGTATTGCCATCATCGCGGTCTGCCAAATTAACTAGATATGGGATAACTAAAGCCATAGACCTCCAGCTCCAGGGATGGGCTTCTTGGTATTGGTAGCTTGGTATCCACCGGGGGCATGTCCGGCGGAGGATAAGTTGTAACATGGTGGTGTTAGATAGGATAGCAGGGTTTTTATTTGGGGTGCACCTTCAACTAATGGGTGTGTGAGTGTCTTATTGGCATTTCAAGTTTTCAACCATTGATATTAGAACTAATAGTTTATACTTCATAGTTAAGAGTATAGTGGTGTGGTGCATCTTATTTCATTTGCCAAAACACATTCTTGGACTAATTTCAATTTATATTTCCCCTAAATATTGAAACAAAAAGGTAAGATGTGAGGGAAAATTTTTTAAATAAGTAAAAAATATTAAATTCACCAAAATGTATTGTTTTAAAAATATTTGCCAATATCAATCGTATCGGTCGGACTGATACTAGGCAAAACAAATACTGGTATTGGTTCAAAAGTTTTGCTCTCTATTTGACCCATTATTGATTGGATCGGTATTAGTTTTGCCCAGAATCAGTTGGAACCAATTATAATAATATGGTTTGGCGTTTGGCAAATGAAAATATAATAAGATCAGCAATTATATCTTTTGAAAGGGTAATACCACATGTACTATTGTACACATTCGTATACATCATTTGGCAACGTAGAAAAATGTAAATATTAGCACAGAAATTGAAATTTTTGTGTGTTAATGTTTATATTTTTTCGTGTTACTAAGTGATGCGTATAAATGTGTATAATGGTACACATAGATTAATTTCTTCTAAAAATATTTAATTAAATAATTAATCTAGATGTGGTACATCTATTCATTATTTTTAGCACAGGAAAATTTAAATATTAGTACGGAAAAATAAAATTTGTGTTAATTTTTAAATTTTTTTTGTGTTAAAAATGATGTGTATAAAGGTGTACAATGATGCATGTAGCATGATTGTAAATTAAAATCTTAAACTTCCAATTTTATTTTACATTTAATATGAATGTATTTTAAAAAGCACACACAAAAATTGATAACACTGAAAAATATTTATTTTTGTTTAAACATAGATAGAATTTTCAAATTAGATTACAATAACATTACAAGAAACTTATTATTATTAATTAAAATCAAGCAAATTCCATGAAGAAAGATTTGCATGAACAAAAAAAAAAAACACACACACACACACAGCCGAAGGGACAATTAAAAAAAACAATATACAAAAAATCTATTGAGATGTCAAGTCAAATCAGAAAAGTAATCAAAAGGCCTATACAACTACACTGAGGAAGCTAATTACACCTATTCTTTCCTTTCAGTCCCAATGCATCTCACCAAAATAAACATTAATATCGTCATTCTTCCTCCTTCGCTCTTCTTCAAGGTGAACGTATTGGGTATTCCCTCTTCTCTTCCACATTCACAGAGTCAGCCCACTAAGCAAGGTGCATGGCACAGCTTCAGTTTTTCCCTAGGTTAGGTGCTACAGCCAGGTTCCATGCTTAGGTCTCGCATCGGTCGCAAGTCATAAACTAAAAGATCTTATAATGTTGTAGCAAACACAAAGGCTCGTCCCTTCGGGGACATCCGATAAAATTGGAACATACAGAGAAGATTAGCTTGCCCCTGCGCAAGGATGACACGCACAAATCGAGAAATGGTCCAAATTTCTTTTGTTTCCCTTTTTTCATCTTCCCGGTATGTTCTCCTTCTTCCTGTGAAATTTAGGGTTTCTCAGAGACAAAAATGATTACTATAGCTGAGCTGAAGAACTTCATCATGGTCGCATTAACACTTTCTTATTGTGACTTCACTTTCCATCTTCAAATTCTTCTGTACAAGCAAACAGCCCCATTGTTAATTCCTTTTTTAAAATTTTTTTGAGACATCTTTGGTTACTTTGTCGCTTTTACCCTTTTCTTTCTACTGTGTTAATTCTCTCTTTAATACATTTATTTTCTACTTCTTGCTGGTTGCTGCTTTTCAGATTCAGATTTGCAAGAAATTTTCTTTAAAAAAAAAGCAAAAAAATGTTAGGAGTCTGTCAGAATACCGTATGACCATCTCAGTGGGTGGGACCAACTGAGAACGATCCTCTGCCGTTCGATGGTAAGACTCCGAGAAGCTTATCACCGAAACCATTAATCACGCTCTGATCACACGGCTATGATTCATCCACCAGACTGTGGTTCCTGTCTCCTTAGAACTCAAGGATACAGTTGTACGAGCCTATAGAACAGATCCTGTT
>JASCZI010271867.1:86454-102380 GCA_036250425.1 Stylosanthes scabra
ACAGGTTAGCACTTGATATATAAACGCATGCATCTTTGTGGTTCTCCTCCGATGTGGGCTTGAAACTATAGGAGTTAAGATTAAAGCTTAAAATTTTAGGCATGGTTAGTTAATTTCCTTCCTGTTTTGAGAGAGTGCTTGTAGATTTGGTTGCGCTGTACCTATTCTCCAACATGTTGTGGCTTTGGATTTAGAGCTATGCTTCATCTTAAATCTTGCCATTAGCCTTGGTTTAGTATTTCAAACTTTTGAAGAATTTAAAATGCTATGAATTAAATTGTTGAAATTTAAATATACGTAATTTAAAAAATTGATTTTTTCATCTAAATATCTTATTCAAATATACTCTTAAAGGAACTTAAGTCAATACTTTCAGCTACGATATATTATATATGACTTGATTTCTCAATGGTACATGTAATGCATTTTTGGTTCATCGCTATAAAATGAATGTTATTGAGTAATACTGTAAACTAATTTACTTAATACTTATGAATCGTATTTCTCATACCATTGACGCTGTGATTCTATAGAAAGAAATCAATAAGCTTTATTAATTTAAGTCTTCAGAGACTTTGGTGTTCCTATGTGAATTTGTGAATGCAGGTAATAGAGTTGGTACAGAAGAAGTTTAAGGCGTGGAAAACATCATCCAATTCATCCTTGGAGCTAGTCATTGGTGCAATGGGCAGAAATAAAAGAATCTCTCAAGAAGTGGTAGCTCAACTTTAAGAGAAATAAATGGGTGAACTTGATAAGAAGCCTCGGTTCTCTTGATGTAAAAGGTAGTTGCAGGGGGAATCAAATTTTAGAAAGGGAGTGGTTTTGAAACTGTTGGTGCCTCTTATAGGCTTCTTGTTTGGTCTAAGCATTGTATTACGACTGTATTCTTGATGACAATTATGAAGGAGTTTATGTAATCAGTGTTATTATTAGGAAAGGATTAATCTAATCATAAAAGAATGCGTTTGCACAGGAAGCAACTGAGATTGGGAGACAGGAAAAAGGACGGTGTATTGTGTTTAGTTTATGGCGAGTAAGATTGAATTATATCTATCATATTTAGTTTAAAATGAATATTACATTTGATTTAAAACAAAAAACTGAAATAAATAAAATGATTAAAATATTGTTCTCATTTTAAAAAAATAAAATTAACAGAGAACTCTTTCCCTTCTCTTTCCCCTGTCTTGTCTTCTCCACTGTCAACACAAAACCGATTTAACTTTTTTTATTTTTCTTTTATTTTTTTTTGTTAAACAGGGTTCATAACTTCATATATATTGAAAAAGTTAAAAAAAAATAAATTCCAACTTTACTCTTTACTGAATCAAACAAAGCATGCTACTTCAAAAGAATCATTACCTTCTTCAACCACAACAAGAACTCAACAACAATAACAAGGCGTATCTATGGTTGCCACTGCCTCCATGGCAATAAAACCGGCGGCACAATGGCCTTCCTTCTCACTGGCGTTGCGTGGGACGACCTTCATTGTCACCGGTGCGGTCCACCTCCTCTTGTTCTTCCTCGTTCTCGTGCTCTTTGTTGTGTGCTCACCTTCTCTTTGTTATGAAAATATTGGGTGTTCCCTCTTCTCTTCCAAATTCACTGAGTCACTAACCAAGGTGTATGGCATTGCTTCAGTGCTCCTCTAGGTTCGGTGCCAATGCATGTTTATGGCCCACATCGTGCAGAAATCACAGAATATAAGACTTTATAATGTTGAAGCGAGCACAAACGTTCGTCCCTTCGGGGACATCCGATAAAATTGGAACGATACAGAGAAGATTAGCATGGCCCCTGCGCAAGGATGACACGCACAAATCGAGAAATGGTCCAAATTTTTTTTTGTTTCCCCTTTTTCTGGCCTATCGATTCCATCTTCTCGTTCTTACTATGAAATTTAGGGTTTTTTATACTGTGTTAATTCTCTTTTAATTTAGCCGTTCTGAAGTTCCTTAATTCGGTGTTTTTCAGTCTCATTACTCCCTCCATTTTCAATTTGACTATTAGCCGCTAGAAACCTGTCACTCGGTCGTCATTACTCGCCGCTTGTTCCTCCACCACCTCCAAAAATAAGATAATACAATTTTATTTTGTTATTGTAAATAGGAATTATATATTGTTATTTTATTTATACACAAATTTTCAATTACATCTGCTTTTATAGTATTATTATAGTATGAAAAAATGTAGTAGATGGAGTTGGATGAGATCAAGATTCATGAGTTGCATGGCAGTTATGACGTGGCACTTCACAGTGGGGACACGTGTCAAACTCCTCCTACGTATTGAACCAAAAAAATTACCAATATCAATCTTGATTGTGAATTTTGGCGCCCCATATATACGACATGCTTTCTGATTGGAATTATATAGAAAAAAGAAAGAACCGCATCAAGAAGAAGAAGAAGAAGAAACGGCGTCGTATAGATACGTAGATGTTGTAATGGCTACAAAGCTAAAGTACCTGTCCTCCATTGCCGAGGACGTTCTCAAGAGATGTGCACAGTAACATATTCTTCCTTAATTACCTCTTCATATTGCCATATATATGAATGAATTTTGATCAATCTCTTCATTCTTGTGAAAATTGATACAATTTGTAATATCTTTATGAATTTAATTGGATGACCTTGTATTGTTTTACTTAGGAAACTAGAAATTCCAGTAGAGGGATTGGTGGAAGAATTTGAAGCAGGATGGAACCCTGATTCAGGAGACTACTGCAAAAAATTGGTGGAATTTTGCAGTGGTAAGACTCTGTGTGAGAAAATGTGCCAGGATAGCATAGAGGAAAAGATCAACGATGGTTCATTTAGCAGGTTGACCTATGATATGATGCTTGCTTGGGAGAGACCTAGATACTATGATGAAGACACCAAGGTATATATGCTAAGAAATTATTTCTCTTTACGTTGATTGTCCTATGTCAATTTGATTATCTAGGCATAACTTATTTTCTAAAATTTCATGCTGATTTGAGTTTGAGATGATAAGTCAATATTAATCAAAGAGTCTTTCTAACATTTAGAAATTGAAGTTCTGATGATGAGCTTTTGGTTTTTAGTTTTATTCCTGAATATTCTTGTCATGTAGAGAAATCCATAGAAATCAAAGTAGTCTGCTATCATGTCATGCAACATTAGCCTATCATATTTGTGATTAAATCAGATTAGATGATAATATTGTTAGCTTTTTGAGATTTTTAGGAGTCTGTAGCAAAGGAGCATGAAGAAAGGATAGCTCAGAAAGCCAATCAAGAACATGAAGATATCCCTCTTTTTTATTCAGACATCATGCCCCTACTTGTAAGTATTTCTTTCCCCTCATTTTAAATGTTAGTACAGAGTTTTTTACTTCCTTTCTATGTTGTTTTAATAGTGATGGAGTATTCTGTTTAGAAAATGGAGCAGATAATTTCGACCGTTCTGATCGTACTTGATGCATTTTCTTTGGCAGGTTACTAATGAGGCCAGTATTGGAGAAGATGCATTTGTGTGGCTGGGATCACAAGTTCCATTAGTAGCAGATGTTGCAAATGGAAGGTTTACTTTTGAAACTCTAACAGCACCAACAGGCCTCCGGCTACACTATCCGGCATATGATTTGTTCTTAAAAAATATGGACAAGTAAGTACATCGATCTGATCAAAGTTATTTTTTCCGGTGGCAATATATATGGTTTAGTAGGTGACTACCTTGGCATATATAGTGTTTATGAACATTTGGCACAGAACTTTCTAGCGGGAATAGTGATGATTTGATAGTTTTAGTCTAATGATGTGTAAAGATATTTGGAGTTTTCAAAACATACTTACTGTCTTTGTGATAAAATTCCCGATTCCTGTAGGTGCATACAACATTTGCAGAAACAGGCAAAGCCAGATGGTGTGGAACTGGCCGATGACGAATACATATTACATGTCGAAGGAACTGCCGGCTCCCAAAGAGTCGTTCGCCACATCGGGACAACGAGTTGGCCTGGTCTGCTGTTTTGTTTATCTGACTATTCCTTTTAATAGTAAAATGGAAAAACTTAGGGAATTAATCGGTTCATATGGAAATGTGAATGCTGCTTCGATTTTAATTGGCAGGTAGGCTTACACTTACCAACTATGCTCTCTACTTCGAGGCCTCGGGAGTAATAAATTACGAAGATGCTATAAAAATGGACCTCTCCAAGGATGTTGAGCAGAGTGTTAAACCTGCTGCCACAGGTCCCTGGGGAGCTCAACTTTTCGACAAGGCCATAGTCTATGAATCACCTAATTTGTAAGTGTATCAACATAAAAGTCTTCAATCTTTATCAGTTTATCATACAATATTATAAATGAATATTGCATAAGTTTAATTTGTTACTTTTTTTGGATGCAACAGAATGTTGTTTCAATTCCAATTTCTTTGTTGATACCTCTTCAATGATGAGAATAACTAATCTTGACTTATGTCATTGATATGAAGAATTTTCTTCTGAATTTTCTAGATCAGAGGGGATAGTACTAGAGTTTCCAGAGCTCACAAGTTCCACGAGACGCGAACATTGGCTTGCACTGATAAGGGAGATCATGTTTCTCCACCAGTTTTTATCCAAGTACAAGATCAAGAATCCAATCCAAACATGGGAGATTCATGCAAGGACAATATTGGGAATCGTAAGGCTTCATGCAGCCAGAGAAATGCTAAGAATATCACCCCCAGTCCCAACAAAATTCCTAATATTTGCCTTGTACAATGAGCTGCCAAAGGGAGATTACGTTCTGGAAGAACTCGCAGATAGCCTCAAGAATGTCAATAGCGGACACTCATGTAGCGCAAGCTCAATCCTTAGAAGTATGAACATCTATAGGTCCATACCTTCTGATGTAATAGTAGAAAAGCCAAGTCAAGCAGTCGAAAGTAGCGCGAGTGCTTTACTTGATAGTCCTTCCTTGAAAACAGCTATCAATCAATCAAGGGAGGAGGAAAAAGAAGTTCTCATAGCGAAAGCTACGACCGAAGAATTAAAAGACGAAGGTGTCATCGACAGCGTTATGGTTCTTACAGTAAGGAATTAACTTCCATACAAAATTGTTAAAGGATATGGCATATATGTTTTGGAGTTGAAACTTTTGTTTACTCTGATTTAATTTTATTTTATAGGAACTATTGAAACCACTCAAACATGTAGTCCCATGGGTTCAAGGAATCTTTAATTGGGAAAGGCCAATAAATACTGTTGCTGTTCTTGCTCTATCTCTCATAATCACTTATATGTAAGTTTTCTCACCCTTTACTCTTCACTATTATACATCTTTGCTTGTATACCCTTCAAACTGTTAGGTGCATAAATAATTTCCTTGATATTTCGTAAATACTCTTTTATAGGACAGTATGTCATGGATTTATATTTCATTCATTATTTAGATGAGATGTGAACCCAATTTCAAGTGAGATATGCATTCAATCCAATAGTGGACAAGGGGTGTGTCGTAGGGTATCTCATTTGCAATATGTACTTGTAACGTTATTTTTTGGTGGTTACTCATATGAAGATATCTTCACGTAGAGATAGTAGTTGAGAACTGTTAGATAATTTCACATGTTTAATTAGATTGCTTGAAATAACACATGTTTACATCTCAGTGGTTGTTTTTGCACAAAAACGTTTTCATGTGAGTAGTTCTTTTGGTATACATGAATTAATTTAACATGATCTAAACCATGCAGGGAGTGGGTTGGTAAGGCAATTGCATGTTTCCTGATATGGGTGATAGTAAAGATGCTTGAGGCAAGAAGAAACAGGATTTACGAGAAGCGCAAAGAGATAGTAATCAGCAGAGCAAGTATGGGTTCGGATCAGTCGGCGGTGGAGAGCATTGTCTCAGCCCAGCATGGTTTGTATACTGTTCATGAGATCATGCAGATGGCTAATATAGCAATGCTGAAGATATGGTCAATACTTATTTCCAAGGCAGATAAGGTACCCTTTTTTTGTTAATATTTTTTTGGCTTTTTCCTCAAGTGGTGATTGGGAATTTAAGATATTGATTATAAGATTGATCCAAGCATATATATGAACATTCTTTTTCTATCACTATATAATATGAATTTTTTATATCATCTTTAATACTATATACTATAACATAAAAAAATGTACCAATTTTTTTTATGGTATATATATGGGTTGTGTGTCGGTTTTAATTAATAGTATGCTTGTTTCATATGGGCAGCATGCAAATGTGGTGATGGTGGCAATGAGTGTTTTGGCATTCTTATTGGCAGTGATTCCATTTAAGTACTTCCTGATGGCAATCATTCTGCAAACCTTTGTCATGACTTTCAAAAAAGGTAAGTCGCCGCCGCCGCCACGGTCTTCTTCTGCGGCAACAGGGAACAGACGCTTAAGGGAATGGTGGGATTCAATTCCAATTGTTCCTGTTCGTGTAGTAGACAATGCTCTTGTTGATGATGATGATGAATAGTAATATAGTATCGCACTTTATTAGCTTATTACAAGATTGTATATATTATATATATGAAATGAGTTGTAATACATGTAATAAAAACCTGGTCACAGGCACAATAGATTATGTACCTTGTTATAATATAAAAACAAGGAATCTAGCATACAAAAGCTTGCTCATTGTTGGAGAAGTACCAAAGCAATCTTGAGTTTTAACTTAGTATCTCTCTTGTAAAAGAGCTAACCTTTTTTCTACCATATTTAATTGATGAAGTTTTAACTTACAAGTTTTAGTGGGGATAAATAATGATATCGCGTTGAATTTGTATGCTAGGCCGGCTCAAGAAGTCATAGTGGCCGGCCTGGAATTATATAATAGCTATACAAATAAGCCAGTGGATTTCAACAACATATTACATCACAATATACAGTTTCTGCTTGCTTAAATTTGTTGACTGACTTAGACTTACACCCATTGTTCACTCTCATTGTCTCTATATATATTTACTACTTTCTTTGTTTTCATGATCATCCAACACTCCAACATATACAACCTAACAACCAACCATTCTAATATATAACCTTATTGCTTCCATTTCATGGCTCTGGCTGGTTCCTCTGCCCATGCATGGACATACGATGTGTTTATTAGTTTCAGAGGCCAAGATACTCGCTACAGTTTTACGGGCTATCTTTATGAAGCTCTTTGTAATAAGGGAATCCACACCTTCATTGATGATGAGGAGCTTCCAAAAGGAGACGAAATCACACCCTCACTTCTTAGCACAATTCAAGAGTCTAGGATTTCCATCCTTGTGCTCTCTCTTGGTTTTGCCAATTTTCTATAAGATTGATCCTTTCGATGTTCGCCATCTAAATAAGAGTTTCGGAGAGGCTATCGCTAAGCATGAGGAGAGATTCAAGAATGACATGAACAAGGTGCAAAAATGGAAGAAGGCTCTGCATCAAGTAGCTAATTTGTCTGGCTATCATTTCAAAGATGGGTAACTTCACTTCGGATATATACTTCATTTTTTTTTATTGTTTCTCATTATTACAATTTTGAATTGTAAAAGTATCTATGTGTATGATTGTTGGGCAGGGATGGATATGAACATGAGTTTGTTAGAAATATTGTGGAAGACATTTCAAGAAAGATTAGGCACGTACCTTTGCTTGTTGCTGATTATCCAGTTGGACTAGAGTCTCGAGTGTCCGAAGTAATTTCACTTTTGGAAATCGATTCTGCTGATCGAGTTCACATGGTGGGGATACATGGAATGGGCGGAATAGGAAAAACTACTCTTGCTCTTGCTGTTTTTAACTTGATTGCTGACAATTTTGAAGGTGTGTGCTTCCTTGAAAATGTGAGAGAAAACTCAAGTAAATATGGATTGGTACATCTTCAAAATAATCTTCTTTCTAAGATATTGGGGAAGGAGGGAGTCCAAGTAGAAGGTGTTAGAGAAGGAGGCTCACAGATACAACAAAGGCTTTGTAGAAAGAAGGTTCTTTTGATTCTGGACGATGTTGATGATCGCAAGCAGCTGCAGGCTATTGCTGGAAAACTTGATTGGTTTGGTCGCGGTAGCAGAGTTATTATTACAACACGTGATGCACATTTGCTGAAATGTCATGGAGTTGAAAGCACATATAAGGTACAAGGTTTAAATAAGGAAGAGTCTCTTCAATTGCTTGTTGAAAATGCTTTTAAAAATGATGATGTTAACCCAAGTTACACGGATGTTTTAATCCGCGCAATAACTTACGCCTCCGGGCTTCCATTGGCTTTGGAAGTAATAGGTTCTCACTTGTTCGGGAAAGGTATTGAAGAATGGAAATCTGCATTGAATGAATTTGAAAAACATCTTGATAATAAAATTCATAAGATACTTCAAGTAAGTTTTAATGCTTTGGGAAAACAAGAGCAGAGTGTTTTTCTTGATATTGTCTGTTGTTTTAAAGGATATACATTAGTAGAAGTTACAGATATACTTCAAGCTCATTATGGGAGTTGCATGAAATATCATATTGGAGTGTTGCTTGATAAATCTCTCATAAATATCAATTGGTGTGATACAAGAGTTACCACACATGATTTGATAGAGGACATGGGGAAAGAAATTGTTCTAAAAATATCACCGAAAATGCCTGGAAAACGCAGTAGGTTATGGTTCTACGAAGATATAGTTAAAGTTTTACAAGATAATCAGGTAAGTAATAAGTTTCTCTAATAACATTGTTGGACATCCTTGTCTATATTTATATATGCACTTATATTTTAATTAATTCATGTTTTGAATTCTGTGTTGGAAGGGGACTAGCGCCATTGAAATCATATATCTTGAATTTCCCTTATTTGAAAGGGAAGGAGATGAAGATTCATTGATAAAAGAGGGAAATAAAGATGTAGAAGTGAAATGGGATGGAAAAGCTTTGAAAGACATGAAAAATCTGAAAACACTTATTGTAAAAAATGGTTGTTTTTCGGAAAGTCCCAAACATCTTCCAAATAGTTTAAGAGTATTGGAATGGCGGAGATATCCTTCAAAGTATTTTCCGCTTGATTTTCAACCGAAGGAACTCTCCATATTCAAGTTGCCAGATATTCTCTTTATGTCACCCAAGTTGGATAGCTTATCCAAGGCAAGTGTTGTAAATTCTATTTCATGATTTTGTCTGTTTAGTCAATGCATCATAATAAAGTTTATTTGTCTGACTCTTCTTTGATTTTTTCCCTTTTCAGAAATTGGTGAGCTTGAAAGTTTTGAATTTTGATTACAGTGATTTCGTAAAAGAAATACCTGATCTTTCTAGTCTTCAAACTTTAGAAGAAATTTCCTTTAGAGGATGTAAAAATTTAGTTCAGTTGGTTTTTTAAGTAAACTTAAAATGCTGAATGCTGAACATTGTTGCAAGCTGAGGAGTTTTCCACCTACTATCAAACTGCCCTCGCTGGAAGAACTCATTCTATTTGGTTGCTCAAGCCTTGAGTATTTTCCAGAAATTCCGGAAGAGATGGAAAATCTACAAGTGCTTAATTTATATGACACAGGCATAAAAGATTTGCCATGTTCATTTTGTAATCTTTCTAGATTGCGGCATTTGAATATAGTGGGAGATGCAATGTGTAAGATACCAATTGTGATTGGCATGATGCCAAAACTAATGTTCTGTGATATTAAGGGCGGAGGCAATAAGGGGAGGGTATCAAGAGAGCAGATGGAAGGACTTCAAGGAATACTCACTACTCATTCTCACTCCCTCTACTCTTCAAATATGATTCGTCTCTGTCTAAGAAACAGCAATTTGTCAGATGAATTTTTTCCACTAGCTGTCACATGGTTTCCCAATGTGTTACTTTTAGACCTAAGTGGCAATAATTTTAGAATCCTTCCTGAATGCGTCCAAGAATTTCGCTGCCTACTTACCCTCAATGTGGATCATTGCAAGCATCTTCAGGAGATTAGAGGGATTCCACCACGCTTGACAAGCTTCTCAGCAGTAAACTGCAAATCACTTAGTCCCAGGGGCACAAGCGTATTACTCAACCAGGTTTTATTACCAGTGAAATTGATAATTTTTTTTTTTATAAGTTTTCATCTCACAAAAACTCATAAATAGGGATAAGAATGTTCAATACAAGAAACCATAAACAATCAAAGCAACAAAAAAATTCCAAAACAAATAATGGAAACTATTAGATAATAATTTAGCCAAAGATATCTAATATCAACTTCACATTTATGCCTTTGTTATTTCTTAAATAGTTTTTTTGGTAGATGACATTATTTAAATCTGATGAATGATTGACAGAAAGTGCTGGAGGGTAGAAGTGCCGAGTTTGTGATGCCAGGTAGAAGGATTCCAAGGTGGTTTGAGAAGCGCCGCAGCGGAGCTTCCATTTCTTTCTGGTTTCGTGGCACCATATTCCCTCTCAATGCTCTTTGTGTTGCAATTCTACTTAAAGATGACATCCCTTCCCCAATGCAAGTAACACCTATCGCAACCATCAATGGCTACCAAGTTTCCAGTGGCAAAGAAATTCGAGTAGATCAATTTTTAATTTTGAATCTGAAGGGAAAATATTATGATAAGTCACTACCTTTTAATAAAATAGGATGGAATCATGTGGAAGTTTCTTATAAAGCATGTCGAGGTCCCAATTTCTACTACAAAGTGATTCCAATTGAGTCCATTGCAAAAGAGATTGGAATGCACGTAGTGAAGCAAAAGAGTAGTAGTGTGATTCAAGATATTCGATTCACAGATCCTTACAGAATGACACAACTAATTATAATGATGATGATGGTTTCAATAGTATTTCCCAACCATAAGAAGCAGCCCTTGCTCCTTGAAACACGCATTGGATTGTGGACTTTGCTGTTTTTTACAAACACACTTTAATAAATATTAAGTGCTTGTTTCATATGGGCAGCATGCAAATGTAGTGATGGTGGCAATGAGTGGTTTGGCATTCTTACTGGCAGTGATTCCATTGAAGTACTTCCTGATGGCAATCATTCTGCAAACCTTTGCCATGACTTTCCAAAAAGGTAAGTGGCGGCTGCCGTGGTCATCTTCTCCCGGAACAAGGAACAGATAGACGCTTAAGGGAATGTTGGGATACAATTCCAATTGTGAGGAGGGATGGATTCAAATCTTATGTGAGGGGTGAAAAGTTAAAAAGAATATGACACAATGGATAAATCACGTTGCGATACTTAGCACCAAATTGAAATGTGGACAAATAATGCAAACATTCCTGTCTATATAAGCATGTCATTTATCACTAACGGATCACATCATTAAGTCATGCCAATAAGTCGTTAATGAAAAATGAGAGTAAAAAGCAATTTTAGTGCACAAAATAAAATTCAAGGATATTTTGAGGTTTTAGTTGATAACCGTTCAACTATTAACAGAAGTTACAATTCTAACTGAGGACCCTTAAAATCCCTTTTTGTAGTCTCTTTACTACCCCTTCAAACTTCAAAGGCTTAGACATCAATTCCCCTTTAAAGCCTTACTTGTTGGTCCTTTAATAAGAGGAGCACTTGCCCCGCTGGTGTTTTGAAGAAAAACAAGTAATCTATTTATCATAGCATATAAAGGAGAGACGAAGAGTAAAGTTTCTATTATGCCACATCGGTAAATTTGACAAATGACAATATTCTTTTTAGACACTTGATTTTACTCTATATATTTGCTTATGCCATATGATTCTTATTGTATAAGATTCTTTTTTAATATTAATCATGTATCTATGTACATGCGTCTATGCATCCTTCCCAACCAAAATAATTCTTGTTTTCTTTGTTATGAATCAAATTTTTATTGTTAGACTTGTGACTCAATTTGGAGAGTCACATGAATCTTAGGTGAATAGCTAAATTAAGAACCAACTCTCCATTCTTCTGGTTTGACTTGTAGTTGGATGAACCTTTGCTTCTTGCTTGCTAGTGTTAGCATTAGTCTCCAACTGTATCTGAATGCACCATGTAGCCTCACCATGTATGAGCCCCTTCTAAGCCTCTTCTCCAGCAAAGGAGAAAAAGCACATTCACCAAGCACACAAACATCACACAATGAACAATGTCAACATGATCATGTTCTTGCTGCTCCTTCACTGAGCCAATCCACGTCTCCTTACATAAACCTCATCGCAAACTTGAGCATCAAGAAAAGGAAGATTGTCCATCGCTCACGTTCTGCACCAACTGTACTAGTCACCGACACTGCCATAGACTTTGATGAGCCCTCTGAACCTAGATCTATACAAAAGTCATCAACCTTAATAGTAAAGGTATCTTTCATCTCTGTATTCTTGTATTTGGCAATAGGTGTTGCAGTGTACATGATAAATGGGAGTTTTAAGGGTACTACTACACTTATGCCTATAGATGCTATATACTTTACAGTTGTAACTCTATGCACAATTGGATATGGAGATATTGTTCCTGATGCTACATCTACCAAAATCTTTACATGTGGTTTCATTTTGGTTGGTTTCGGACTTATCGGTTTTCTCCTTAGCGGCTTGGTTGAATACATCTGCGATGCTCAAGAAGCATTCACATTGAGTATGATTGATGAGAATAGATATGAGAGAATTCTATGGACCTACATAGTTGATGAAGAGAAAGGAAGAATGCGGATTCGAACAAAAGTTTCTTTAGCTTTGGTTGTTGTCATTGGTTGCATCACAATAGGAGCAGTTACAGCTCACTTTCTTGAGGGTATGGATTGGATAGGCAGTTTCTATCTCTCCATTACTTCTGTTACGACAGTTGGTTATGGCGATTATTCTTTCAAAACTGTAACTGGAAGATGCTTTGCGATCATATGGCTTTTGGTAAGTACATTGGCAGTTGCTAGAGCCTTTCTGTACCTCACTGATTATAGCATGCACAAGAGGAAACGTAAGATGGCAAAATTGGTTCTTCATAAGAAGATAACATTGTCAGATTTAGTAGCTGCAGACCTTGATAAGGATGGATCAATAAGGTATGCTTGACTTTGGTTATTTCCTATTATATGTCTCCTTGCCCGTTTTCACAATATGCAAAAGAATAGAATCAATCAATGCATTACTTACAAAGTTACAAGATACACTAAAAGCAGAAATGAACAAAACACTGGACAAAACATCTAGCTTAAGCAAGTTTAAGTCGCTTGAAATGACAAAAATTATAGGATAAACTAGGTCTAATTACATAATAGCATTTCAATGCATGATCGGATAGAAATCAAGGAACCATCAACATTAATAACTGATAATCTGATATCTAATCCAATTATAGTATATTTGCATACACCATTTTCTCACCCTCAAGGAAGGAATAATTGATTAACCTTTCACTTATGGTCTTGCAGTAAGTCCGATTTTGTTATCTACAAGCTCAAGCAAATGGGAAAAATAACTGAGATTGACATTCTGCAAATAAGCAAACAATTTGATTCCATGGGTTGTGGCATACATGGCAAGATTAGTGTTGCTGACCTTATGGAAACTGTCTAATTCAAATATCTACTTCTTACTTTTGTGGATTTAGAGAAGTATAAATGTTATCGCACTTTGCAGTGGAGTGAAGGGACTAAAAGTTTATTTAAGCCAATGAGAATTACAATTTGGATTGCTGTTGATCTGTCATAGTCTTTTAACTGCAAGGAAATTTTGTATTATAGCATGCACCACCATAATGGTAAAAAGAAAATAAGAAAAGAAATTCAACGGAAAGAAAAATAGCAATAATACCGGAATAAAAGTGGTTTTCATCAGTCAGTGATCTAAGTAATGATTAAACAAAATATTTAACGAACTATTGTCATTGGAATTTCATCCATAGTAGCAAAACCTCCCAATATATCTTACTGGATTTTGTGGTATTGAAGGCAGTAAAATAGTATAAAAGGAGAATCTTGAAAGCCATCTTTACAAACTCCACACCTTGTAGCTACCTAATACAAATAAGATGTATGATTTAGCACAGTAATTCTTCATGAAAATTACAAATCCGCAAAGGGGTTAACATAAAGGTTAATTCTAGGATTCTCCATTACCTTAAGCAGAAAACCCAATGAAAGTTTTGGCCATTGACAAGCTACTTCAGTGAGTTATCCTTAGTCCTTAGGAAATTTGTTCCAATCTGGGACTTCTGTAATAGGATCAAACAAAACAAGTTGGAAGAACTAGCAGTATCTCAAAAAATCAGCAATGCTTTTTGTTGTAATAATAACCATATCCAATGTGCCTTTCCTTTTTCCTACATTGAGTTAATAAGGGCTACAAGAACATTGTGGTAGACTTTACTTACAAATGAAGGTAGTGCTCACCTGGCAGCAGAAGATGAGTTGAACACAAAATTGATCAGATCCTCAGTTTTGCCTCTGTGATACACTGATACTTGCAATTCTGTGAGGTTGAAAATTTTGAAAGTTTTAGATTACTTTGGCCTTTTTTCTTCATATGATTATTCTCATTTCTCAATTGAAAAGCGATACCTCTGTCTTATTGCGCGGATGCTCTCGAGAAGTTCTGTTGTTTGTTGCAGCCTGGAATTCTTTGGTCTCTCTTCACTATCCAGAACCAATGTTGAGACGGTCAAAACAGTAACTAGTTCAGATTCAATTTCACCGAGTTTTTTATCTATATTTTCAAGGAAATCGTCATATGTGGATGTAACTGACAAGCTGCTGACAGTATTGTCATCATTCCAACTGTCATTGCTAAGGGATCCCTGAATGTTCTCAGCCTCCTCCTCATCTAGTTGATTCCCGTGAATATCACCAAAATTCATTGTGTTTGGATCTGAGTCATCCTCGGAGAAATATCCTTGAACATCCTCCTCCTTTGGCGCCACAATTCGAATGGGACTAGAGGCATCTTCCATTATATCTTCCATGTTCATTGTGAATCCGATGAGCTGACTTTCTTTCAAAGATATTGCCTGCCATAACAAGTTTCCATTATAATAGTTCTAAGGAGAGTCCCACCCTGCTTTTGGGTTTAAGACATTATTGATTTTTAGATAAAAGTGTTCTAGAGGCATAATCGGTTCTTAAATGAAGTTATAAAAGGTGTACAAACTTCAACAGGTATTTTTTTAAAAAAAATTTCAAATGAAACCCTGAGAGTACTAATGCATTCCTTTACCTCACTTAGCTTTGTGGATAGCTCATCAAGCAATTCGATGCGGCTTTTAGACTTTTCCAGAGCTTGCAACACCTTCTTCCTCTGGAAAAGCATTTCCCTTGCACCATTTTCATCTCCCCTTTGAATGCTTATAGCTGCTTGTTTTTGGAGCTTCTCTGCAGCTTCTGACAGCCGCAGTAGTCTCATTCTAGCATTATTAGCTGTGCCAAACACCCCACATAAGTTTTTATATCATTTCCATGATTAAAGCAATGATAAAAACTGAGCCTTTAAACGTTAGGTATATTTCCTTCAATGGTTAAATTCAGATAGATAAAGAAAATCATTACATAGTTTCAAAATGCAGAACTTTGAACTTTGTCAGGGAACTCAAAATAATATTATTTACCACAACATTAAACCAGACCAGATGCACTACTTGAGAATTCCACAATTTGTAAGGTAGGAACTTTTGGTTTTTGGATTTTGTTTTTCTACTTGAACAGTAACTTATAGGGTTCTTGAAATGGCACTAACTTATCAGTACTATTATAAGGACAAATTGGAATCAATTAACTGTATCAATGAAGCAAGAAACAAAAATGGTGCACCAAACCAACTATTTGACATCATTCAGTAGCAAGGCACCATTGTCTTTTCCTGAGCAGCTTCCAAGGTCAACAAAAAATGCCCCTTTTGCAAATATAGTTATCTTAAAATTTCATCTCTAATTTATAGATGATACACTTTTTCTTTTGTGTCTAGTGTAAGAAACCAGCATTTGCATGTGTAAATGATTATCTCAAGAATTTGTGTTCTCACTCAAAAAGAACAACCCCCCCCC
>JASCZI010271867.1:102457-114317 GCA_036250425.1 Stylosanthes scabra
AAATCTACATGTTGATGACTCATTCAGAATGCAATTCATTGTTTAGGTAATCATTGCCATGGAATATTAGTGACAAATTTGTTATAGGGATAGTAACTAGTTCCCATGTGACATATAATTCAGTAGCTTAGGGTTAGCACTTAGCAGTCAAAATTTTCTTCTTTATTTTATTAAAACAAATAAAGTTATCTAATTGAGAAGGAAATTGAATGCATGAAGAAGTAAAATTGAATAGGAAGATAGAGAGAGAACCCTTGGTAGCGGTGGTGTGAGCTTCAGCATGAAGATGATCGAGCTGGGAACGGAGGTGTTCGGAAGTGTTGGGATTAGATGATGAAGTTGAAGAAGCACAGGACTTGATGGGCCTGAATGAACAAGGTCTATGGCTACGGCTGCTGGGAACAGCAATGGCAATGAAAATTGGTGAGGCACACTTACCTATCATCTGTTCCTCACTTCCTCTTCTTTTTCTTCTTCTTCTTCTCTCACAAGGAGAACCACACTCCATAACAGATTAACAGAATAAGTCAAAGTCAAAGATAAATCATATTCCAAAAAAGGAAAAATTAGTGGGTTCCTTCATAGATATTCTGTAACTAATTTTAGAAAATATTTGTTTTTTTTTTTTTAACTAGTTCATCGGATATGTATTTAGAAAAATTTCATCTATATATTTAACTTTTGGAAGAATTTCACATATGAAATACTTTTGGCTGGCATATGATATATTTTGAACCGCATTCGTTGAGATTTAGCGGCTGAATTGTTGATGGCCCAAATTTATTTATTTTTCCTTATGCGTTCCCTAGTTATTAAGGTACACGCATGGTATTTAACCGGTCAATACTTTAGTTGGTTTGCATTGGATTGTGTATTTGGCTGTTGGCCTGTTGTCCATCGGATGATGGAGTCGAAGCTCCGCACTGTTAACTCCGGTCGTGGGTCGATCCATGTGATTTTTAGGGTTTTATTGGGCCTCCGAATCTGATCCCTTTTTCTTTGGATATGAATGGGTTGTTAAAAATGTGAGGGAAGGGAAAAGAAGCCTCTTCAAGGAAGAAGAAACAACAAGGTCAAAGAATAAGAAGAAGACTCAACATAAGGAGAAGTAGCAAGAGCCTTTCGGACTTGAGTATAAAGAGATAAAAGGGTTCATGATTTGGGTTTTGTGTTCTCTAAAAAAGACAAGAACCCAACTTTGGTTTCTCTCGTACCAAGGTTGCAAAGGCTTGGAAGATCAAGAAAAGGAGGAGAAGAAGGAGGTGCGGATGTTTAGAGGTGGGTATACGGGCAGCTCGCGACGAGCCAAATATTAACGGATCGAGTCAGGGTTAGCTCGCAATATGGGCTGTCTTAAGAGAGGTCCGTAATCGTCCCACATTGGTCCGCGATTTTGCGAGCTGACCCAACTCGCATATTTCTTGTATTTATTTGTTTTATTTTATATTTTATTGATATTATTTTAAAATGATCTTTTATGGGCGGTAGGTAAAAGATAATACATTAATGATTTAATATATAATTATAATATAAACTAATATAACACCGTTAAAATATATACAAGTATAATTCATAAATTATAATTTTAATATTAATATAGAAAAGTAATAACAAATCATAAGAGTAAATGAATTGTCAAGAGTTTTAACATATATAAATATATTTTTCTAATATTATATACACTTAAAGTGGGTTAACGGATTGGCCCACTAAACCGCAAGTTCAACCCATTTAGCCCGCGAGTTAAATGGTGCGGATCAAAAAGCCATTAAAATTGCGGATTGAAAGATTGCGGATTTAAATGGTGCGGATTACGAAATAAACGAGTTAACCCGCGGATCATGATTCGTATACCCAGCTCTATTGATGTTGGTGTTGGTTAGAGAAGCAGTTGGATCAAAAGATTCCATAACCAAACTCCACCAATAATAATTTGGTGAATGCTACGGTACCTTCTATTTTTTAGAAGGTTTACTCTCTCTAGTGTATTAGTTCATAATTAATTCAATAAATAACTTTTTTTATGGTTGAATGTATACAACTACTTATCTACCTTCTATTTTTCGTTGAATTTGATTTAAAATGACCATATAAAATGAAAAAAATGAATATTATATCACTTGTTCTTTTTGTATCACAAGAGAGAACGAAAAAAGAAAATTTTATATTATGTACTCATCTCTTAAAAAATAACACAAAATATCATAGAAAATTCTTATTTGAATAAGATTATATGTTAAACACTAAAAAAAAATTATTTATTAAGTTAATTGTGAACCAATAAGTTAGAGATGATAAGTTACCCTCTCTTGTTCACCTAATAATTTCTCTTGCTTTCAAATTATCAAAACGAAAAACAAAAAAAGCCTGCAGTTAATACAACCAAATTACCTTATTATACATAATCATCTTCCTTGCTTCAAATCACACCACGGTGCCCTGGACCCACTGCATCTATTTGGTGCTCCTCCTAACAATGAACGACCATAATGTTTTCCTATCTTGGGGCTTGTACCGCGAAGGAAACCACCTACTACCGTGACGATTTTGGACAAGTACATATCACCCACAAAAACTATAAGACCCACTTTCCCAGCAGTCGTTATTTAGGACAATTTAATTTTTTTATTAAGGTTAGTTTTGTGATTTCCCTTTTAACTAAACGACAAACAGCCCTTAGTTGGCTTGTCATATCGAAAAATTTTCCTTAACTTTTATGTATACTAAAAAGACAATTTATTTTACGCTTATAACAATCAATTAAAAAACCAGTGTTCTGAAAATCGGACCGAATCGACTGGTTAGACGGAAAAAATCAAGAATCGGTCCATTGTTTGATTCGGTTCATCGGTGAAAATCGATTGATAGAAGACCAATGAAAAATCGGTCAAACCCATTGAAAACCAGTGAACCGATAAAATTAGATTGGTTTTCTAGCGATTTTTTAAAAAGTAATAATATTATATTTTATAATAATTTTAAATTATTTTATTATATGTTTAAATAAATCAGTCTGATCACGGTTCGATCTTGATCGAACCTTTAAATTTTTAAACCAATCATTCTATCAGTTTAATAATTGGTTCGGTTCTCTTAATCTTAAAAAAACCAAAGATAGTATGTTGGAGAAGGAAGAGGAGAGAAAATAAAATAAATTAATGATAAAACAAAATGATGAAGGAGAATTACCTAACTAAAAATTTTGTTTGTACTCGTAATAAGTACATGTGGGATACTCTATGATTCTACTTTGCTTATTTTATAGACAATTTTTTTTAGATATTAATAAAATTATTTATCTTTAAAAAACATTAAGAAATAGATAATTAATTTAATTATACTATATTAACCAAAGACAACGAAGAGGAGAAAAAATCTTGTGTAATGTATTGAATTTTGAATAATAGAAAAGACATGTATTAGCATTTCAATCAAATCTTTTATTGATATAACTTTTTTTCATATTATATGACATTTCATATAATTCAAATCTTAATGTACTCATAAAATTTGTGTTATTCCATAGTTTCAATTGAAAATTAAAGTCATATATAATTATATAAAATTAGTTAAAATTTTTGTTATTTAATTATGTACTCCTTAAATAAATTTTGAATTTCAATTAAAGCTATTGAATTAATAATAATCCTATAATACTGTATATATTTAAAAGAACTATTAAAATTGTTAGAGGAAAGCATCTCCTTTCCAAGTCGGTAGGTCTTTAGATAGAAAATACCTTATCTTTTCCTATCAGATATTGAAGGACAGCGAAAATGTTTATTTTTGCTATGAAAATTTCCATCATACTCTAGAAATCCTAAGGAATAACATGAATAAAATGCGTTATCCAATAGTTTCAATAGAAAATTAGAGTTATATATATAATTATATAAAATTAGGTAAAATTTAACTATTTAGCTATGTACTCTTTAGGTACTCTTATACGTAACAATAACTGAAATAAATTTTAATTTTTAATAGAAACTATCGGATAAAGAATAGATAACTGTGTTATTCAGGTAAAAAAAAAAAAAAACTAAGAATCCTTAGACCTTGTTTACTTCGGTTTTGAGAATTTTGATAGTACTCTAGAAATTCTAACAAGGCCACAAATAATGTATGTCATCCAATAGTTTTAATTGAAAATTAAAGTTATACATATAATTATATAAAATTAGTTAAAATTTTAACTATATAACTATTTACTTTTTAGGTACTCTTGTATGTAACAATAACTACAATGAATTTTAATTCTGATCGTACTCTAGAAACTCTAATAAGGCCACAAATAATGTATGTCATCCAATAGTTAAAATTTTAACTATATCACTATGTACTTTTTTGGGTGCTTTTTTTAATATGGAAAGAGTAATGGTGATGAACCATGATATGATATGATATGATATGATGAAGGGTGGAAGATTAATCTCAATATGGACATGTAATTTTTATTAATCAAAAAGGGAATGCGTCTAATACGCATTGCATGGAACTTTATTTTTTTTAAATTGAATAGGGTATACGTCCAAGATGCAGTGCATGTCTTTGTATTTTTTTAATTTTTGAAAAGCAATCCGTAGTTGACGCATTGCATGGAGACGGGATCTTTTGTTACGACAAAATGGAATGCGTGTTTGACGCATTGGAATAAAAAATAAAAAACTATATGTTGAAGACACATTCTTTGGAAAAAAAAAGTATAAAAACGAGAGAGTCCAGATACTTGTTCATTCTGGTGTTATTTGCCTTCTTCGAGCTTCGTTGGCTCTGTTGCATCATGCATCATGCATTCATACATTTATACCCTAACTCTACCACATTTTTCTCTGTTTTCTCTTCTCTATTTACTTAGGAACAAGCAAACTCTTAAGGTTGGTGTGGAGCGTTCACTTCGTTCACTTCATTCACTTGTTCTTCTTCAAAGGAACTCAGAAAACAGAGATATCAAAGGTTGTATCTCTCTTTTTACAACCTCTAAGCTTAACGAGTATATCTCTGTTTCATCTTTGTTCTAGTATTATTATGGATTTAATTGAGATACATATGCATGATCAACACTTTCTTAAGCTTCTGTCATAGCCTCTGAATGTTTTTGAATAAAAGTTTCTTTTAGTGGAGTACAAAGAATAGTAAAGAGGTGATACTTTGTGTGATTTAAGGAAACCCGAGGTTTGAAAGTGCTTTGTAACTAGGAGTGATGAAATCAGTAAGGGATTAGATACAATAAAAAGAAAGTGGATCAAAAAGCTGTAAAATAAAATAAACACTAAGGCTCTGTAGCATCAATGACAAAAATGGGTGGAAAAATACATATAATAAATCAATAAGAAGCCCATGGTTATATGCTCGTGTTCGAATGTGTTAGGGTTAAGCTAGGGTTATTAGATCCGATGGGTGCTTCATCACCTGTCAACTTGAGCTGAAGAGATTTGGGATTGACGATCGAAAGCTTATTCTAAATAGCCGCCCTAAGACAGGAGAGTTAGAGTCAGAAAAATCACATCCAAAGGAGGGAATGAGCTTAAAGTAAAGTGCAAGAAAAAGAAAATCCAAGGCCCCAATCCACGCTAGGATCGCGCCACTGCCACGCCTAGGCGTGGGCTTTCTCCACTCACCACGCCTAGGTGTGGCCAAGAAGGCCCAAACCACGCCAGAGCCAAGTTGCAGCGTGGTTAGGACGCCACTAGCAGCCCATGACCGCGCCATCCCCACGCTGGGGCGTGGATCCAGCATGGCAAGCAAGCCCAAGACACGCATGGACCATGCTTTAGCGTGGATCCAGTGTGACCTCTCTCCAGCACCCCAAAGGCCCAACGTGACTTACTCATCTCAAGCCCAAACTCTGTAATTATGTTCGTTCAATGAATTGTAACCATAATTAGGTTAGTTGTTATTATAAATAGACTAGATCATTAGAGATCCGAACATTTTTTTTTCAATTTTGCCTGATATTCACAGACTTGATTTTGTTCTGTTTTCTCTCAATTTCTCTCATTTGTTTCTCACGTTTACATCATTAGGATTAGGATTTCTCCATGAATTCTCTTCTTTGTTCAGTTGAGTTTTCCATCATTATGTGTAGCTAAATTCCTCAAATCTCAAGGGATGAGAGCTCTGTTCATCCCAAGCATGGATCCATGATTTGATTTCAAGTTTCTTTCAATTGCAAGCTTTCTCATTCAAGGTTCAATTCCTCTGTTTCAATTTTCTATGAAACTTGACTTGACCGAGAGGTAATCAAGCTTCTAACCTACAATTTTATTAATCTAAGAAGATATTGGAATTGTTCGTGTTTAGGTAATTGAACCTCATAATTAATCAGTAAATTAGAGATAATTAGTTGATTGATTATGCCATTGTATGTGAATTCCAATTAGGGTTTATTAGATTAGAGATAACTAATTAATTCTTTTTGTGATTTTCATAATTGAATCAGATTTGTTCTTCACCTCTTTTTCCTATTTGATTAATTAAGAGATTAATAATTAATTAGGATTAGAGAAACCGAATCACTAAGAGATTAGGGTTTAGTTAATTAGGGTTCTTTGTGATTTATTGATTGCTTATATGTGAAATATCTTGATTATTTGCATTAGGGTTGTGTTTGGGTGAACATCTCTTATTCCTTGGCTTGTTTCTCATTATTATTTGCATTTTCCAAATTAATTGCTTGCCGTCCAAGTTTTGATTTCATTGATTTAGTTAGGTTTTGATTGATTTTGCATGATTTTAGGTGATTAGAATTAATTAGAATGATAGTAGATTTGATTAGATTTGATTTTTATTTGTTTTGATTTATTTTGATTTTATTAGGATTAGTTTAGACATACTTGATCTTTCACTATTTTATTAAGTCTAATTAGAGAAATTAATTGATCAATATTGATTAGTCTGTTAATCTCTGTGGGAACAATACTCTTACTCACTTTTTATTACTTGATACGATCTGGTGCACTTGCCGGTGGGAGTCCGTAAGGATTTCGGACATCAAGTTTTTGAGGTGGAGGATGTTGCAAATGCTCTTTCTAATGAACTGCATTTTCAAGAACCATCTTTCAATTTAATTTAAAAAAAAATTAATTAAACCCACGCTCAACCATAAAAACAATAACGTAATTCAATACAAGAAGATAAATAAAACTCCATAATTTGCGATTGTTATATATAACGAAAATGATACTAATCAACATTAATTATCTTCCAATTACATTACACAGCCAACTTACATATATACAAACATAATAAAATGCGTTTCCGACGGATTCTCTCTCCAGGGGAGCCGTCAGATTCTCACCAAACTCAATCTTCACCTTTCATTAATCTAATTTATTTATTAAATAAAATAAAATAAAATACGTCTTCGACAGATTGCTGATTAATTTCCAAAAAAAAATGTCAAAAGCACAAGACCCATATTGCGGTTTAACACGCCATTGGACTCATATTTTCATCAACCACCCATTTCACCCTCATTAAAAATAAATTTCCTACTTTTTAGGCACTCTTGTATGTAACAATAACTAAAATAAATTTTAATTTTCAATTGAAACTATTGGATGAAGAATGGACAACTGTGAAACTATTTATATTTAAAAGAACTATTAAACATTTGAATAATAATGAAGATTGTATGGTAATTAAAATGTCATTGAAGCATAGTAATAACAATGATTCTAGGTGACTAAGTGGTTTTACCAATCAAGTAATTAATTAAGTAAATTACACCACGCGTCTCACTCCCCTTATTATAACTAATATATCCTTATCGGACGCGCCATTATTTTCAATTCTGTTTTTCGTTGTTCGTTCTTCGAGCTTGGCTCTTTGCCCTCCTTTCTCTCTCTTCGTTTTCGTTCTTCGAGCGTGATTTCTGCAACTCCTTTTTCTTCTGTTTTTCAATTGCGACGCGATATGTGCATATATTGGAGGTAATTGCGTTTTTATTCTCTGTAATGTTGTTAGTTATTGTCGTTGTTTTCGCTCTAAATCTGATTCGTGTTTTTTTTTCTTTCTTTGCGTGATTTCTACAACTTGCTCTTCTTTTCAATTGCGACGTGATATGTGCATATACTTCGTGTATTTGCGTTTTTATTCTCTGTAATGTTGTTAGATCTCGTCATCGTTTTCGTTTTTTCCTTCTGATTTCGTGTTTCAACATTCTTCTTTGTTTTCTTTTTCGATTTGTGTTGTTAGATTTGATCTCTGTTTTTTGTGATTCGGGTTGTGCTAGAATGGAAGCTTCGTCTTTAGATCCATCAGTGGAATTGTCTTCGGATAATTCGTGAGCATCAACCAACACAGAAAAGGTTTAATTTTCTTTTCGAACTAATTTAGTGTTTCTTAGTTTGGTTGTTCATGCATTATAGTTTTCTGCTGTGTTTTTGTGTTATTTTTAACTTCTGCGCAGTTTGGTTTAGCTTTTCTGCGCAATTGTTTATTCTTTCGTTTGGTTCTAAATTTATTTATGCTCATTTTGGCTTTGCATTTCTACTCATTATGAATTTCTATTTCTGCGCATTATTGCTTTCTATTTTTGCGTATTATTGCTTTCTATTTCTATACAGCTTCAACAACAGCAGCAACAACAACAAAATAGAAGAAGAAGAAGAAGATGATGATGATGATGATATAAACACGGAAGAAGGAATGAAGGAGGAAGGAAGGAAGGAAGAAGAAGAAGATTTTATTTCTGTGCATTATTGCTTTCTATTTTTGTGTAATGTTACTTTTTATTTCTGTGCATTATTGATTTATATTTCTGTACAGCAACAAAAACAACAATAACAGCAATGTAAAATATAGAAGAAAAAGAAGAACAAGAAGAAGAAGAAGGAGGAGGTGGCACTGCAAAAGAGGAAGAAAAGGACGACGAAAGAGGAGGGAAGAAGATAACGAAGAATGATGACTGACGGACGTCGTTGAATATTTTGCGAAAACAATGTAATTTCTCAACGCGTGTAAACATGCGTTCTTTAATAAGAATAGTGATATTATTTTAAAATTATTTGATTAACCACTTGTTTAAGTAAATCACTTATTTAATTAATAAAATTATAATAATTACGTTCTCTAAGAATGATGTCTTGTTTTCAAGTTGGTAGGTATTTAAATAAAAAATACTTCATCTTCATCTTGTCCCGTCAGAGATACAGGACAATGGCAATATTTATTTCTACCTTAAGAATTAGGATCACACTCTGCAAGGTCTAACGGAGGCTCCAAATGAATTTGACGTGGCCACGTCCTTTTTTCATTAATGTTTTTCCTCCCCTTCAAACTTCAAAGGCTTAGACGTCAATTCCCCATTAAAGGCACGGACCCACTCATAGTGTTAGGGGGGCACTTGCCCCATTGTGTATTCAAAATTTTCAAACAAAAAATAAAAAAGTTAATAATATATATAATAAATGCCCCTTTTAAAAAATGGATTGTCCCCACTAATTTTATGTTTCTCTGTTTATCACATTGTAAGTTGTAATTTTATTTTTTAACTTTTTATTATTATATTTTTTTAATTTATTTTCTACCAAAATTAAACTCAATAAATAATAGGATTAAATTCTTTTATTATTTAATTCCACTTCTATAATTTTATTGGTCAATATATGATACTCAATAATTCTCTTTAATTTCTCTGATATTCTTTTGATATTCATCAATAATTATTTTTCAATTTTATTCTTTCACCTTCTTCCTCTTTGACTCTCCACATTCTCCACAGTTCATAATTTCATGTTTCATTGTTCTTTTTTTTTTGTTTTTTATTGGAAATTTCAATATGAGTATTCATCAATAATTCAGGTATTAATTTATTTTTTTTTATCTTTTTTCATTATTCTATGTATTTTATTTTCATTTTTTTAATTCTTATTATTTTAATTACCTTCGTTTTCTGATTTTTGTTCATCCATTTTTCAATTTCCACTTGTGATAATTATAAAATCAAACTATTATAATTTTCCACTCATGATTGTTAATTGATAAATTTTGATATTGATATATCATATAATATATATATATTTGAGTTTTAATAACAAATATATGAGTTTTAACTGACAAATTGTGATACTGATATAATATATATCGTATATAATAATAAATACATGAGTTTTTTAGATTTAATATTTTATTTTGATATATGTTCAGAGTTCAGTTTCCTTCGTTGAATCGTTGTTGTTGTTTTTTGTGTATTTTTTTACAATCTTCGTTGCTAATTTGTTATTTGTTGATTTGTTATATTAGATTTAATGATTGATAATCGTTATAAAAAATTATACTAAGTTAGGATATTTTTTTTTAAAGATACAATGGAGAAATATTTTAAAAGAAACAACCTTCAAAATCTAAATTCATTTCATTAGTTTCTTCTAATAAAAAAAAATTTTTAGAAGAGAAATACCTTCAAAATTTAAGTAGAACAAAATTAATGGTTAAATATAATTTTATTTATTATTATAAGTGCCCATAAAGCCTTACTTGTTGGTCCTTTAATTAGCTAGCTAAGCTAGATGACCCTAATCCCCAATAATCTTACATTTACCATCAAGTTATTCCTTTCTAACATCAAAATCAAAGTTATGCATTCTTTACCTTATCAAAAAAAAAAATCTAATGCAGTATCAATTCCTTGGACAGAAGGGTTATTATTATTCATTATTTCCACCACTTGTCGATGAAATGAATTGTGTTATCAACTTTATGATCTACGCGTAGAGGAGTGGTTGTCCACTACAGTGTCGGCAAGTTTATATCCATCCACGCGTCAAAGAATCTGAAATGGAAAAAAATAAAAGCAGCATTCAACAAAGAAATTTATGTAGAGTGAAAAAGAAAATCTATAATAAAGATTTTACTAACTAATTTTATTTTAAAAATTAATAAAGTAAAATAAAAAACTTCATATAATACTCATCTAACCACACATTATTAAAAAAAATTTATTATTTTTCCTCTTTAGTATATAACAAATAAAAATCAATAATGCTATGGAATCAACATTAGAAAATACTTAGAAAATCAATAATTAAGTTATCATCTAAAATTTATATAAATTATTATATAACTCATATATCAAATATTAAATTATCATCCGTAATTTATATTGATTCCCTATTTATCATAATGTGTTGTCTCTAGTCTTTTTCAATAAAAATGGATCATGCTAAGAGATTTTCTACTAAGAGTGTTTAATGGGTCCTACTTATCCACTCTTTAATAAGTCTAAGATTTTATCACTATGGTCGGTCGTTTACTCACCCTCCTTTCTCGCCACGTTCTTCGCCTCTTTGCTACATTCATCCCTCTAAATTATTATTATTATTTTTCAATAATATTACGTATAAATAAAAAATAGTGGTTAATCAGTTGTCAATTATAAAAATATATAATTATGGCCTTTGATAAAAAAAATTATTATATTATTATAAATAAATTTAATTTATTGTAAATTTGATTATTTTACTTTCACAAACTTAATTATTATGATAACTAATTATTTACTAAAAGAATTGTAATCAATATATATAAAACTATGAATAAACATATAAAACTAATTAATATGATATTACTCTTTTACTATAGATACTATAGATCACATGGGACGGTAAAAGAAGAAAGAAATCAATGATGATGTTATGCTTTGTGTAATGTATTATTACAATGATAGTGATAGTGTCATGTGAGTGTCACCCATTTTCTGAAGAGTTGGTCATTATTTACTCTAAAGTCTCTAACCGAAATAGTTAGTTATGCCTTAGTTTGACCACATTATTAGTTAGTTAGAATGTCAATTTATATATATATATATATATATATATATATATATATATATATATATATAATTTGGTGCATACTATGC
>JASCZI010271867.1:122698-153694 GCA_036250425.1 Stylosanthes scabra
TGAGGCGTTACCTCGGGGAGCCGTTTGCTGATTCTTGGTGGCTGCTACTACCCGATTGACCTCTTCATGGTGAATAAACTCCTTTGCTTTGGCTTACATCTCTTTACGGGTCCATACCGGTTTGGTAGTCAGTTACTTTCTGAAGTCGTCATTGGCAAGGCCGTTAGTTAGGCATAAGCTTGCCGCCCCATCGACGAGTCCGTCTATAGTTTTGCATTCGGCGTTAAACCTCTCGATGTACTTCCTCGTGGTCTCGTTAGGCCTTTGGACCACAGCAAGGAGGTTGATCGGGTGCTTTTTGTTGTCTATGCTCGTTGTAAACTCGTTGAGGAATAGCTCTCTTATTTCAGAGTAGGTTGAGATTGAACCCGCCGGTAAGGACGTGAACCATTGTGCAGCCGACCCAGTCAAGGCCACCGGAAAGGCTCGACACTTGACTTCATCTATGGCTCCGTCACAAATCATTCGGTGTTCAAAGTCGTTAAGGTGAACATAAGGATCCGACTCGAGAGAGGAGTGTGTCCATCGACGGGTGGTGTCCCATCGCGGTTTCGCATCCTCTTGTAACGGCGAGGGCGTCTTCGCCTCCCCTCGTGGGATTTGTCAGAGGACGAATTCGGGCTTTCAGAACTATTCCGGTGACGCCTCCGTCGTGGGGGAGACCGCGGACGTCTTTAGGTTGGGGAGCGCGACCTGGAATGCTCGCGACGCCAGAGAGGTGAACCTCGTCGTGTTCTCAAGTCTTGGGCGACGTTCTTGAGTTCTGTATTTTCTTGTCGAAGTTCTTTAACTTCGAGCTCCATCGCTTGCATGCGATGTCTCAGATCTTGCATGATCTGGTTGTTATCCGAACCCATCCCCTCGAACGGTCGGGGTTTCGGATTTTCCGGGCCTAGCTTGTCAAAGGCGCTGGTACTTCGCCGGCCTTCGGATCTATCGCCGCCTGAGTTGAGTTGGCCGTTTTGGGCTCCATCCGTCTCGACGTTCCGTCCAGCCGACTCTTGGCTACCGTTTGCGGTTGCATTGAGATCGAGATCAGCTTGTTGTGGATTTGGCTGCGGGTTCTGACGTCGTTCATCGCCAGAATGGTCAGAGTAGGGAACTCCTTCTTCATCTTGGTTCACCATTGTTGGTTTTCACTAGAAGTCCCCACAGACGGCGCCAATGTACAGAATGTACCTTCAAGGGGTTTTGGGACTTCCGGAGTGATCGAAGGTGTCAAGAAAGAAGGCTGGAGGTTAATATGAGTGAATGATAGCGTGTAGAGGAAGGGTCGCCAAATAAGGATTTGGGAACCTTCGGATACACAACAATTGGGTAGGGTTTAGAAGACGTACCTGGAGGAGAGTTGATTTCCTCTTTATATACCCGTGGTGGTTCCTATTATTTTGGGAACGAATCCGTACGAAATCGGTTAAGATATGATCTTATCTCGTGTGGATTTGGTAACCAAGGCCATGGGCCTTTTCAGGGTCCGACGTTAGGGAGGCTTATCATGAGTTTGGGCCTACTTTTGGGAGGTCGATCGTGGATTTGGACCATGCAGACCCAATATCCAGAACAAATTTTAAGCATGATCTGAATGAAAGAAGAGAGTGCCTTTAAAATGGAAGAAGATAATAGTTCCATAAAAGGGTGCCCTGTTTTCTTACTTTTAAATTTTGAAAATTCCAAGTTCAATTCCAAAAATTGAAAAATCTACGGTGTAATTGTTCTTTTGTAACCTTTTTTACTATTTGCACTTGTCTTTGTTGATCATCTTTGCTTTATATAAGAGTATTGTCTTTTTTTTGGTTTGCCTCTAACTTTGTCGGTTTTTTTATTTATTTATTTCTAATATCAGCAAGTTTATTTCTCATCATTTAATTTTTCTTTGAGAGAAAAATTTTATTTTTCAATTTGGGCTTATCATTTAATTTGTTAATATATATAGGTCTACAATGATTTGAATTAATTATTCATTTAAACCTAACCAATGTTTTCAATTTATTTTTGAAGTCAATACAATCTTTTAGGATTAGTGTTGGGTTTGACCCATTTAAATAATTAGACTATAAATACTAATGTAAGGTAATAATTTGATTAAATTTTAAATGAAAGAACTTTAAGTTTTTTTCTTTGATTCTAATCTTAGGAATTTTTTTCATTTTTCTCTTTGAATCATATAATTCTTTACTCTAATTGATACTTAATCATATCACAATCGTTTAATTATATTATTTTTTAAATAATTATTTGTAAAAAAAATGGTAGTTATTTTTATTAAGAGATATATATGCATATAAAAATATGTTCACCCTTCAAAAAAATTTTTATTATAATTCTTATTCTTAAAATAGGAATTGAAACACAGAAACAGTTACATGCAAAATGATTTGTCCAGTGAAATAGACCTAACATTTGGGACAGATATATTATGGCATAATAGGTTGCGTTTGTCTTCAGTGGACAGGACACTGAGACATTGATACTGATGTGCATAAACCTATTTGGCAACAGAGACATGGACACTGGACATATTGTCTTTGGCCCAATTTTCATTGTCTCTGTGTCCATTTCTAAACGAAGGACACTGATAGACACAGAATTTAAGAAGATGAACACATGATTTTTAATAATTTTTTTCTTTTTTTATCTACAAAAACTTCTTTATTATTCCATCATTATCTTTTTAAAATGATAAAAATATCATTTTTATTTAATTTTAGTTTTGTTCATATGTATTCTATCCATTATTATCAAACACACTATAAAGACATTAAATTTTACTGTCCATATCCTACTATTTTTGTCTTAATGTCTTATTCTATCGTCTCCTTCTAAACAAACGCATGGCAAAATCTTAAGGTTAAGTGTGTCTTTCCGACAACATAATCTTATCTTACTACTATATTAATAGATGCCGTACTTCTTTAAAATACAACAATTCAGGTTCGAAAATGCCCTACTTTTTAACAACTGAGTTGTCTCAACGTTAATCACTTGACACTTGTTTGCTTTATCATATATTAAAGTTGTCCCCCTAATCAATTTATTCAAAATTTGTCATTTATTATATAATTCTAGACTAGATAATAGGGAAGTGTATGTATATATATAATTCTAGATAGATAATATTAATATATAATAAGAAATATAATTATCTATAAAGTATCAGTTTCCAATATTTATTTAAATTCAAACTTGTATTATTTAATTCTACGCTTAAATCATATCATACCTAGTAATTAAACTCTATTGTTTATATATATATATAATTCATTTTAATTTTTTTCTCTTTTTAGGTATTAAAGACTACTAAATGACAGTTTAAAAAATATTCGATGTATAAACACTTTTACTAATCAAATTCAATTAAAGCAATTCCATTTCAATGAAAACTATTCACATGAGTTGGAGAAGAATAATAAAAAAAAAAACAGATCGATTAAAAAAACTTAGTTAAACTTAATTATAAAATAAAATATAATTATCTTTTATTAAAGATATATTAGAGAAAAAAAAATCAAATTTGAGACTTCTTTAAGAAAAAAGACAAATTTTATTTAAACTACATCTAATTCCATTAGGTAGTGTTTGGAAAAGGAAATGAAATTGAGAGTTTGAGATTGGAAGATTGAGATTGAGAGTTTGAGACTGAATTAAGTTTATAATTGTGTTTGGTTTAAAATTTACTAGGAAACAGAGATTGAAAGATAAAGATTAAATTAAGTTGATGAAGGAATAATAAAGATAAGTAATGAAAACTTTAATATTAAATGAGAGTATTTTAGTTAAAAAAAAGTTTTTAAAATTTTACTCTCAGTTCTTAGTGCCTCAATCTCTACTATCCGAAGGTATAAAATACTGGAATTCTGAGAATTAAGACTGAAATTTTAATTCTAATCTCTGTCAACTAAACATAATACTAAGTTTCAGTTTCCAATCTCAATTTTAATCTCTAAAAACAAAGGTTATCTAAAATAACTTATTTATCTAATAATATTTATCTCGGATAATCAATAGGGAGCCAATATAAATCTCGGATGATAACTCATATAAATTTTAGATAATAAATTAATCATTAATATATGAGTTATGGATAATAATTCATATAAAATTTGAATGATAACTTAATTATTAGCTCCTTAATATGCTCCCTAAAGTTAGTTCGTATTATTATTATTATTATTATTATTATTATTATTATTATAAGAGTTAGAGGATAGTATTATTATTAGCATGGACATACACGTAGACGTTCGAGATATTTCGTCATAAATTAAGTGGTCCAGATTTATCCAATAAATTAAGAAGAGTAGTATTTCCACTTTCTCTTCCTATAAATACCATTCACTCCATCACCACCAAACATCAAACAACACAGTCTCTGTAACTAACAAAGAAACTTGATCATCACCAAAGAGAAAAGAAGAATGTCAGGAATCGTGCACAAGATCGAGGAGACCCTCCACATGGGAGGGAACAAGAAAGACCAGGAGCACAAGGGCGAGACCCATGCCGATCATCAGTACGGCCAGCAGGGAGACCACCACCAACAGCAGCAGCAGCACTATGGCGGTGCTGGTGTTGCTGGAAGTGGAGGAGTGTACGGAGGAGAACATGGTGGCCATGTGCAAGAACACCGTCCAGGCGAGCAGGAGCACAAGGAGGGCCTTGTAGACAAGATCAAGGACAAGATCCATGGCGGTGGAGCCGAGGGTGTTGATGGTGAGAAGAAGAAGAAGAAGGATAAGAAGAAGGGAGAACATGGCAAAGACCATGGCCATGACAGCAGCAGCAGCAGCGACAGTGATTAGATCTTTTCCGCCATTACTGCTTGCTGCACCTTCCTTCTATCTTAAGGTATGTATATGTAACTTGTCTTCTCTTATTTTATTTTATAATTTTTATTTTTATTTTTAAAGCAATGCTAACATACATTTGATTTTATTTGTGGGCTGTTTCAGGTGCATGGGACCATAGTTGTGAGGGGCTCGCCTTTACACTTTTATTCTTGCGTGCCACAGAAAAGAAATTTCCTTTGTTTCTTACAGTTACTATTTATATATGTGAGTGATGAAAAAAAAAAAAAAACGAGAGAAGAAATTGTGTGTTTTGTTTCTACTATAGCTAGTATATAATGTACCTGTTTGGTGTCAGGTTGTGAAAGCCCCACTCCTGTGGTTTTGTTTGGTTGTGTTGTCTTGTACCTATTATTATGAAAATAAACATTTCTCTTATTACTTGTTAGTTACTTAGTTACTTTGTTTTATTTATTTATTTATTTATTTATTTTTCCTAATGCTTCAGCATCACTTACATACAATAAAATGAGTTTTTCTTTTCAATTGTGAAATATTTAATAATTAATATCATAAACTTTCTGAGGTATATTTTGGGACCCTGGGAATATTTTTTTTTTGTTGAACAAAGGGCCGAAACCCAAACAGAAACAAAAAGAAAACTACACAATGCAAGAGCTAAGCGAGGCAGAGAAATTTGTCAAGAATTTTTTTGAAGAATCTGACTTCTGCATCCTTGTACACAGTACACTTGCATTTAGGGTAACTTTAAAAATTAAGTTAGAATAACTAAAAATGGTAAAGAGGTCCATAAAATCAGCTAACAAAAGAGGCGACAAAAAAGGATCCACAGAATCGGGCGAGGTTGGGCACCAGGCCTTGGCCAAAAACCATTAAATGCACTAAATCTACTAAGGCAAAATGATGTCAAAAAAAAAAAAAAGGATGAAGGCGAAATGATTTATTTTATTGTAATAGCCATCCTTCACCTTCTTTGATCAGTTCCTCTCCCTTTTTTTTTTCATTTAATTGTTTTTTACTGTAATAGTCATCCTTATTAAATAATTCTTTTTAGTTAAAATTTTTTTAATATAAATTTTTTTCCTACCAAAATCAACTTATATTTAATTATACGGTTTTGCTATTTGAACAAGTGATTTACTAAACCAAGTGGTTAACCAAGTGATTTACAAAAACAACCACCACTCTCACTCTCTCATTAAGAAACACGCGTTTCGAAACTGCCGCCAAACACCTTCATCTTCTTCCAGATCTGCATCTTCTTCTTCTTCGTCTGTCATGTCTTCTTCTTCTTCTTCTTCTTCTTCTTCCAGCTTTGCATCTTCTTCGTTTGTCATGTCTTCTTCTTCTTCTTCTTTGGTTTATGTTGTTGCTGCTGTTGTTGTTGTTGTTGCTGTTGCTGTTTTTGTTGTTGCTGTACAGAAATAGAAATCAAAATTGTGCAGAAATATAAAGCAGTATCGCGCAGAAATATAAAGAAACATTGCGCAGAAAACAGAAACCAATAATGCGCAGAAATATAAAGCACCATTGCGCAGAAACTGAAAGCCATAATGCGCAGAAATAAAATCTTCTTCTTCTTCTTCTTCTTCTTCTTCTTCTTCTTCTTCTTCTTCTTCTTCTTCTTCTTCTTCTTCTTCTTCTTCTTCTTCTTCTTCTTCTTCTTCTTCTTCTTCTTCTCTGGTTTATGTTGTTGTTGTTGTTGCTGTACAGACATAGAAATCAAAATTGTGCAGAAATATAAAGCAGCATTGCGCAGAAATATAAAGAAGCATTGCGCAGAAATAGAAACCAATAATGCGCAGAAATATAAAGCAGCATTGTGCAGAAACCAATAATGTGCAGAAATAGAAAATACCATTGCGCAGAAAACTGAAAGCCACATTGCGTAGAAAATGGAAAGCAATATTGCGCATAAACATAAAGCAATAATGTGCAGAAATATAAAGCAACATTGTGCAGAAACAGAAACCAATAATGTGCAGAAACAAATTATTGGAAGTTACGTACCACTCAAATGTACTCCATCTTCTTCTTCTTTCTTCATTCCTTCTTCCAAGTCTGCATCTGCATCTTTTTCTTCTTCTTTTTCTTTCTTTCCTTCATTCTTTCACATCTACATCTTCATCATCATCATCTTCTTCTTCTTTTTCTTCTTTTTCTTCTTCTAACAACAGAAAATGAAAAAGAAAATGATGATGACAGTTGCAGAATTAACTTTAACAACAGAGAAAAACGAAAACAACAATGAATCACGCAAATCAAGCTAAGAAGATGAAAAAGGAAAGAAAAAGATTCGTTTAGTTATTTGCTTGGCTGAAGCACTTGGTTGACGTTATATATAAGGGAATTCAGCGCGTGTTGTTAATTGCTTGGCTGACCACTTGGTTAAACAAAACCACTTGATCAGCTAGCATTTTTGTTAATTATATATGTAATTAAATGATAAAATATACAATTATGCAATGAAGAAGAGAGGGGGATTTCTTTTATAAATAAAAGTTATTTTGTTTACGAAAATAGGTCTTCTGAACAAATTACGAATTTATGTAATGTCTAGAAGTAGCAGGAATTCCATGGTTTTAACTTTTTAAGTTTCAGTGAACACAGGCTTACACATCACCGCCTCCTAAAGCAAGTAAGCAAGTGTGTCTGTTTTTCTTTTGGTTATTTTTTAACTTATTTTTTGTTTCGGGTCGGCATAAAACTAAAAATATTTCAAACCTAGATTGCTTCATTCGTTGGGCAACTTTAAAACATGGACCTCTAAGCCTTGGTTTTCTCTTGTATTCTCCCACCTCTTTCGCCTTTAGCTCTTTAGCTAATCTTTGCTTTTTCTTTATGAATGCAAAATACAATTCAAGACAAAAAAAAAAAAATACAATTCTTATTTTTAAATATTACATTTTCCCTTTCAAAGTATGTGAGAGTTTTTTCTTTCTGAAAATATTTGTGTTATTTACGATATTACACATAGTATTACTTTTTTATAATTTAACCATAACAATAATATTATTTAAAAAAAATTAATAAATATATTATTAAATATATTAATAGTATTTTAGATAAAATTTTAATTAAAAATTAATAATACATACTATCTCTAAAATTATTTTGAGTATAAGTTAAAAATAAAAAAATGTTTAGGAGACAATAAAAATTATCAAAAACAGTCCAAAATTTTCTTATTTAGTGTTAATTAATTATTATTAAAATAAAAGAATTTTAAATATTATAAATATATAATTATAAATATTATATATATATAAATTTATGAATATTAAGCTATATATAATAATAGACACACCAAAACATAATTGTATTTAAATGTGTCAAAGAATATCCAACCTTATTTAAATTTACCACAAATGGTAGTAATAGTATTACCATTTTTTTTACAGTAATATTACCATTAGACATATGGCAATCATTTGGTTATTATATAAGAGAACGCTCTGTACATTTCTTTAAAAAAAAAAAAAAAATCACTCACCTAATATTATGTTTCAAAATTAATCTCTAGAAAATGTTATATATAGAGCAAATTTTCGCCATTAATCCTTCATTGAAGTTGTACTAAGTGTCCCGTTGTAAAAACGCCAGGAAGCCAAAAATGTGTCACAACTCACAAAAGCGGTTCCTTCTTATAATCTTACCTTGACGTTGACACTTGGGCGTTACAAAACAAGTGGAAAATGAAATAAATATGAGGCAGCACCAACAACAACAAAACCAAAAAAAAAAGATACAATACACGCAATGAAATCAGCGGCTACAATACAAACCCACCGTACCACTGTTTTGCTCTGACTCCAATTCTGATTCCCATAACAAAACAACAGGCCACGCCTGCTTTAATCAAATTCAATCCATTTCTTCATTCTATTGGTATTGCCGCATTAAATCTCAAACTAACCTTTCTGAATTCTCTCTCTATATATACTTAGTTTTAACAATACCTCCTTCAAATCAAAATCAAAACCCTCATCAGCACTATCACAAAACAAAGAACCTTGTAATAATAATAGTTCCTCTCTTTTATGGCTTCGCTTGTTCTTCTGTTTGCAGAACTTGTTAGGAACCATGATTTGGATGCTGCATCTCTAATGGCAGCATATTCTCCTCCGTCTTCTTCTACTACTTCGTGTGCTGCAGCTATGAGAAACAACAATAACAATAACAACATCAACAACGCCAATAGAACTCAAGAGAACTCGCTTATTTTGGAGAATCCATTGGAGTCACGGGTTTCTGTCGATTTCGTTTGGCCTTGAAATTATTAATGGATGCTCTTCCCTCTTCATCTTTCTTTATGCTGTAATTTTTCTTTTCTTTTTTTCTCTCCGTTTGATGGCTAAGTTGCACGATAATGACTAATGTACATATTAGTGTTTGAAGTATTATGTTTTGCATCCATTCATCGGAAATATGTTTCTTGATGATGAAAACTGATCAATCAATTCATGGCATTTCTTCTCCCCTGTTTAGAGATGCTGACTACTAAGATATAAGTCCATTTTTGGCCACCTAAATGTTAACGTCGGATTAACTTCCACTAGATAAAAATAAACATTTAATTACGTCTAAATTAAAATAGTAAAATTTATGTATACATTTTTAATAATTAGCATGTTGTGTTATTATTTTACTAATTCCTTTACCTATATCTTAGTAATGAGAAAGTCTTTGTAATTTGTCCATCTCTTACTAGGGTTCTTACTAACCTAGAACGTTAAATGAAGTTATCATTTTGTAATTCTTATCATTTTGAAACTATCATATCACACTATAATCCAACATTAATTAAATATGTGAATTCATCTAAAGATTTTTAACATAGAAATTTTTCCTTTGTACCGGTATACCTAGATTATAAGTAGAGAGCTTCTTAGGTGCACAGAATTGTAAAGGTCAAGGATGGCAATTGTTTGACCAGCCAATATAAATTTGACATGTGGCAATGAGTTTGAAAAGTTGAAAAAGTTAGGCGATTGGACAGGAGGGGTATATGGGGGTATTGCAAGTCAAAAGAGTTCAGGGCCATTCCATTAGCTGGGCCACTCATACAATTGGATTAGAATATGTGTTTTAACATGTACTAAGATTTCTGTTTTGGTGAAAAAAATTTTCGAGAAGAGAAAATAACCCCTATAATAATACACATAATGTAACCATTTACCCAAAAAAAAAATAATCTAATCTATCTATCTATAATTTATCTATCTAATGTGTATAACCAAAACACACGAATAAGAAAATGGATTTCACTGTCCCAAAAAAAAAAAAAAGAATTTTATGACGTGTCACATGAAAGAAAAATTTGTCTTTTTTTAAAAAATTTTAAATTTGATAAATATATGCTATAAAAATACTTATAAATAAAAATATAATTATATATGAAAATTTAATAGTGATACATAATAATTAATTATAAATATTTATTTTTATTTAAAATTAAAGTAATTTAATCGATTTATAGAAATTTTAAATGATAAATATTTTGAGCCAAGACTTTTTATCAGTATGAGCCAAATATCAACACTCTATTATTATAAATTTTATATTATTATAATATTAAAATTTAGCATTTTAAGTTTGAGTTTAAAATTTAGTATTTAGAGTATTGATCAAATATTAGCTAAAAATGATAAATTTTATTGGTAATAGTGCATTGTGCATTGTAAATATTATTAAAAAATTTATTTTTACATACATTCATATATATTTAAAAAATTATTTTCAAAGAGATTAAATTATATTATAAAAATTATATATTGTATCTTTTTATTATCAGTTATTTTAAACTTATCATTTATTTAAATGTAGTCCACTTTCACTCTTTTTTACTTTTTTTGCTAATACGTGTAGTTTTTTGTTTTTGGATAATTGTTTTTTAAAAAAAAGAATAAATTAAATTTTATATGTGTAATGCATACTTGACTTGTTCCCTTAGCTTTAATTAGACACCTTAGTTTTATTTTCTCTTTTTTTTTTGGTTTGCAATATTTTTCACGCTCATTATTTTATCCGTTATATTTTATTAAATTATGAAAATTAGGAATTATATTCTGGCTAATGCTATTTGAACAAGTAATTTTGGCTAATCAAGTGATTTATTTGTATGCTAAATAGAAAATTATTTGGGTATAAAATAGTATAAAAAGTGCACATAAATAAAGTTCTATTTTACATCCAAATAATATTCTATTTAGCATATAAATAAATCACTTGGTTGCACTTGGTTGACCAAAACCACTTGTTCACTTAGAATTATTATTGTTATATCCTTAGTAATGAATAAATTAATTAAAATTGCTTACCAGTTTTCTTTCTTTATTTTATATTAATTGGTATTTAGTAATATCTTTTTTTAAACTGCTCCGTATTTTAAGTTTTCTAACAAACATGAATAGTGAAGAGAAAATTAATCTAAAAAATTGTTACGAAAATTCAATTATAAAAAAAAACTAACCTTTAGTACAGAAATCATTAAGAATGATTAATTTTTGTAATATTTATGAAAAAGGACCAAATTTCTTTAGAAAAATAACTATATCCTTAAATTATCCTATAATTTATTTCTTTCTTATAAATAAATATTCATTAATTACTTATTATATTCAAATCTTTATTAATACACCATCTTCGATTAAAAAAAAAACTATTACTTCAGACATTAATTTAGTGGAGCGAATGACCCATTTAAATTTTCATTTTAATATTTTTAATTTAAGAAGCTTATCCTTTAATTTAATACATATATTTATCAACAAATGTTTCTCATAAATTATTCAAATAAAAATTTAGATTTTAAAAACGAAAAAATAAATATTGATCATATATATATATGAAAGTTTTCCGGTATACTTCGAAAAGTAAGGTATATCGTATTTCATTACTTTTTAGCCATTAAAATCAGTCATTAAAATCAATCAGCAGTGTATAATACACATTAAAATATAAAATACATATATAATTTAAATCATTGTTAGTATATTTTGTATATTAATGTGTATTATACACTAATGGTTAATTTTAATAGTTGAATTGTAGTGTCTATGTGTTGGAGACAACACTTTTCTGGCGCGTGTTTTTTACATTCATCTATACCCATATAAAAAAAAAAATTCAAACATACTTGCTCCATTAAAATATTATCACGTGTTTAACTTTATTTCTAACTTATGTATTAAAAATTCAATTTGCATATATATATATATAACACCTACAATTAAATTAAACGGGAAGTGGTAGTTTCTATTATTATTATTATTATTGTTATTATTATTATTATGATTTATGTTTTTTATTTTTTTATTATGTGTAATATTATTATTATTATTATTATTATTATTTTGGTATTGTGTGTACTTTATTATTTTTTTGTATAAGGGTATTATGTATTGTTATTATTATTATCATTTTTTCCCAACTATTCACATGTTAATAAACCCATATCATCTATTATCGCAAAAAAATAAAAAATAAAAACCCTATCACATGTCAGGCTTGTTTAAACCACGCCTTATTTTCTCTTCTCGAAAAAAATTTCCACAAAACTGAAATCTTAATCCATGTTATAAGATATTGTGATCTACTTGCATGAATGGCCCAATGGTTTGAACTTATTGCCACATGTCAACTCTATATTGGCTGGTCAAACAGTTGACACCATTAGCCTCTGTGATTACGCTTATAAGTATACTGATATACTTGAATACATAATTTTTTTAAATTAAGTTCATACGAAAGATATTAAGATATTACTTTGAAAGTTAAGATCTTTTATTTTATGGTTAAAAAATTATATAGGGCTACCACAGTAGCACTAATCAACTTACTAAAATTATCACATACCTGTTAACCAAAAAAAATTATCACATACCTAAAGTTTAAACAAAAATTAAAATACCTAAATATAAAATAATTTTCACATCATGTTCAATATTATGCTTAAGCACACTGTAGAACTGATCAACAATTCAACATTAATTGGCAGCAAAAGGAAGTAATCCAACTTCTGGAATTGATATGCCTTGAAAGTATATAGATAATGACCCTCTGGTCCCAATCAATGAATGATGATGTGGCTTTGCAAAATTCCAAATAGCAACAACGGATGATCATAGTTTAACCTTAGGCTGCTTGGTCCATCATATATATATATATAATCGAAACAATCAAATATTGCTACTAAGAAGAAAGCAACATTACACTAAATTAGGTTTTTTTTTTTTTTGTCCTAGTGCTTTGCTAGAATTTTTTATTGTGTCTTATTAGAATTTTTTTGTGTTCTAATAAAATTTTTTTAGTGCTTTAATGTGTCCTGCTAGAATTTTAATGTGTTATTTTGAGTTTTGATATGCTCTGATAGAATTTTGATAAATAATCCTTATTTCCTTATCCTTTTTATGTGTCACACAATACAATTCAACTATCATGGTCGATTTGTCTACTATAACGGTGAAGAATATTAATCCTAATGTGAGGGAAGAAGAAACTTTCATAGTTTTGGATGGATCTAAGATCAGAAGACGAGCTAGTCTGATCGCTACGATTCTCTGGAAGTTTTGGAGCCATCACAATCTTCGAATATTTGAAAGCGTTGCTGATACCCCAGATCTGGTTCTTCAATCGGCTAAGAATTTGATCCAAGAATACCACCAACACCATCCTCCTTAATTTTGCTTTTCATTTATGTATTCTCTCTTCTTTAATAATTTACATTATGATATTTTGATTATGTGAAGTTCCCACTTTCTTTGTTATCTTTTGGTTGTCCAAGTTGGACCCATCCTCTCATATATTCATTTTGTTATTCTAATGGAATGAAATACAATTGCTTTTGATAAAAATTAAAAAAAAAAACATTACACTAAATTATTTAAAAGATGTCACTATTGTTGGCCAGTCAAACCAATTTACCCCCAAACTTCTTCCTTAAGCAGTAGGCATTAGGACTTTGTATTAAAAAAATGTTCTGTTTCTTGTTTGGTTTCAATGGACTGTTTTTCCAAATGGCCAAACCATGAAACCAAGCCACCTTGAATTAATTACACCAAATCATATATAAAATCTAATTTCTCCGTATGACTTTCTCCATATAAACACACAGAAAATAAGGAAAGAAGAAAGGGGAAGAAATGGCATCATCACCAAGTGTCATCACTCTTTAAAATTAAGAAAACATATACTTCATTTGAATGAGATCTACTTGCATTCAATAATCCAATAAAAAAAAATAACAAAACCATTTAAACAAAAAGCAATTTGACAACAAAATTGACCCTTAAGAGTGATAGTGATGTATCAATGCAAATTAATACAAATAAACAGATAATAATTGTATTATTTAATCATCTCTTTTAAGTTAGATTTTTTCTAAAGAATAAAATTATATTTTGTTTGTTTGGAAATTTCGTCCACGAACAGATTTAAAAAAAAGTAATAGTGATGTGGAGAAGAAGAACACAAAAATTGGCGACAAACCCCCACTTTATTATTTTATAAAAGTCTGTTTTCATTTACTTTTCAAGTTTGATCAAAACGCCAACCAGAACAAGTCACCATTGATTTCCACACCCCACAATTGGCATGTCTTCTTAGACACAGCCGGCTCCTTAAAATTGAAAGCACAACCATCAAAATCTTCTTCTTTACTTCCTTTCAATTTTGTTCATGGCCCTTCCTCATATGTAGTAACAAAAACATGGACAGGCTCATAAAATTAGACCCATCAAACACAATCTCAATAAGAATTGAACCGAACCAAAAGTGCCATGGCCATGTAACCCTCCGCAATGTCATGCACACCATGCCAGTGGCATTCATGCTCCAACCACAACTCAAAGGCCGTTACACAGTGAAGCCACATTCAGGAATCATATCTCCGTTATCAACACTCACCATTGAAATCTCCTACAATCTCCCACAAGGCTCCGGCTCCGCCCTCCCGGAGTCTTTCCCTCGCTCCCAAGACACCTTCCTCCTCCATAGCTGCGTTGTCCCCGGCGCAGCCATCAAGGAGCCTTCCTCCATGGTTGATTGTGTCCCAAGCGAGTGGTTCACGGCCAAGAAGAAGCAAGTCTTCGTCGATACCGGCATCAAGATCGTGTTTCTTGGATCCACAATTCTGGCTAACCTCATTGGAGATGATCATGGTTCCATGGATGACATAAGGGAAGTTCTAGAAAGGAGTGATCCCTCGTGGAAAGCCGTTGATTCGGTCGATTCGAACGGCGAAACGCTGCTCCATTTGGCTATTGGGCGAAATAGAGCGGATCTTGTTCAGTTGCTGCTAGAATTTGAGCCAAACCTAGAGGCGCGAAACGGTTCTGGATCAACACCATTAGAGGCTGCAGCATCTTCAGGTGCAGCCTTAATAGCTGAGCTTCTATTAGCTCACAAGGCCAACATTGAAAGACAAGAAACTTCGGCTCTGGGACCCATCCACGTCGCCGCCAAACATGGACACTGCGAAGTTCTAAGGCTCTTGTTACTCAAAGGTGTCTAATATTTACTTTCATTTGAGTTGCTAATAAAATCCTAAACAAGTCTCTAAAATTGGTTGTATGCAACTAAAATAATCTTCCAATTTGAACTTGGAGCACCATAATAGCCCTCAAGCTAATCATAAGAATTTGACTCGGGATCTCAATATTTATTTTGGTACTGGACTCAATACTAGGGAGCTTTAATAGAAACTAATCAAATTTCAATTTAACTATAAAAAAAAAAAATTTTAAGGAACCCATAATTTGTTAGTTAATAAGTGGTCAATAGGTTTTTTCTTTTTTTCTTTCTCTTCTTTTACCACTTATTATTTCCCTAATTATACTCATTGGTTACCTATTAGTCCCTAATATTAGTTCCGTGAAATTTTTTTTTGTAAAGAAGTGTAATCAAATCTTATTTTTTCTTGTCTTACTTTTTTCCTCTTCACCTTCTTCTTCAACTAACATTTCTCTTTTAGGATTATTTCTTTTTTGGACTTCAAATCCATTTTTTACACATGTTTTCACAACTATAATTACTAAATTACCCTTATAATTATATAAGGGTGCGGTGATTATACAAGGTATGGTGGTAATTCTCTTCAAATGATTGTATTTGATGTATCTTTCAGGTGCATCAGTTGACTCGCTTACAAAAGATGGCAACACAGCGTTACACCTTGCGGTTGAAGAAAACAGAGTAGAATGCGTTAAGCTCTTACTAGCAAACGGTGCCAGAACCGATATTCGCAACAACGCCGGAGAAGCCGGCGACACCGCCTTACACATAGCAGCATCCACCGGCGATCATAACGTGGTGGAACTCTTGCTGCGAAACGGTGCGAACAAGTACGTCAGAAACGGTTCATCAAAAACTGCGTATGATGTTGCAGCGGAGAAAGGACACTCTAGAATGTTCGATGCGCTGAGACTGGGCGACGATTTGTGCGTAGCTGCAAGGAAAGGAGAAGTGAGAAGAATAGAGGAGTTGGTTGAGAATGGGGCGGTGGTGAATGGGAGGGACCAGAACGGGTGGACTGCGTTGCACAGGGCGTGTTTCAAGGGTTGGATCGAGGCTGTTCACGTGCTTTTGGAGAATGGGATTGATTTGGATGCAGAGGATGAACAAGGGTATGCTAATAAAATAATATCTTGCACAAAATCATTTAAAATTAATAGAAAACTTATATTAAATATTTGCATTACCATCTCTTAATATCTTTTCTTTTTCTAATTTTTTGTTTTTTGTTGGTTGGGATAGTTCAATTAGAAAACCCTTTTTTTTCTTCTAATAATCATGAAAGATATTCAAACACAGTTTTTGGTGAGTGAGCAATAACAGAGAGAAGGGAAAGAGAGAGAGTGTGAGGAAGACGTACTTGTATTTGATTTTTTTTTTTAAAAAAAAATAACCATTTAAATTCGTCGCTGAAACAATTTTAAAAGGTAGATAGTACTATGAATGAAAATACTTCATTTTGATGGTTAAATAATAAATTGAATTATTAAATTTTAATGTTATAAAAATGTCATTTTTCTTAAAAGCCTTGTTAGAACCTAAACCCTAAGTTATGACTTAAAACTAACTTAAAACGTTAAATTTTCATAAAAAGACAATTTTTATATCTTTAAAAGTAGTAATCATTTTAAAAAGTGATTTTTAAGATATATTTATCTAACGGGCATATTAAAAATTTGACTAAAAGTAATAAAAAAATCAATCTATTCAGTAAAAAAAATTTTGAGAACTTATAATAAATAAAAATTTATTAAAATCAGAATGTTCTATTAAAAAATTTTTAACAACCAATTTAGGTGATTATTTTTTTATTATATTCATAATTTGATTTTAGGTACACTGCTTTGCACTGTGCTGTTGAATGCGGAAATGCTGAGGTAGCAGAGGTTTTGGTGAAGAAAGGTGCTGATATTGAAGCCAAGACTAAGAAGGGTGTGACTGCTTTGCAGGTGGCCGAGGCACTTCGCTACGTTGGGATCACAAGAATTCTTGTTAATGGCGGTGCTACTACTTTGGATCATCAAATAGTGGTGCCAGATTCCGGTGCCTTGGTTTCATTTCAGAGTAAGATTGATGCAAAGTGGAAGATTAAAAAGAACAAGAAGAACAAAAAGAAGGATAGTGGTAACTATGATCGTGGTTCAACTACTCCTGCTATAGTTATGCTTGGTTCATGAATTCAGTATTCAGATTGATATATGATTTTGTTTAATGTATAATTTGTGGAAGAAAATTGTAGATTTGTTGAACTTGTTCTTCCCAATACTTAATAATGGCTTTTAAGGTTGTGAACAATGCTCAATGAGATCCAAGCATTTAAATTGCGTATTCTAAATTTGCTAATGAAGTTTCATGCAAAATATTTTTAAATTCAACTAACAAACAAAAATTTAGCCGATATCAGTCAATAATTTAAATTAGATGTTTTATTTTTTTAGATTTTAGATATTCTGTTTCTATTATTAATTGCTTTAGGTTTTGAATGTTCTATTTCTAAAAAAGTTATAAATATTCCACTGATTTTTATTGTGAATGTTCTATAAATAATAGTTACAGATGTTCTACTTTTTGTTGGATGTTATTGATTACCTATATTTTTGTTTTAAATTTCATTTAGCAAACTTAACTCAAATTATTCTCGGAAGTAATTTTTCTCGCTGGTACATTAAGCTGGCACTCTTCTTTTTTTTTTTAACCTGAAGCAATGTTTGTTCATAAAAAAAAATTATAATTTTTTGGGACTTTGACATGAATTTTTTTTGGAAAATCAGTCTATTGGGTAACACAAATGGGCCGAATCCCAGTTTGGTCACAAATTAAGCCTTATATGTGACCAAAACAAAACTTAGACCTAAAACTATGAGCTCAAAATAGAAAAAAAAATCAATGGTGCACCACTGGCCCAAAGCAAAAACAAAATCTGATTGGCTTTGGGAGTTGATGGATGGTGCACATCGCCGGAGAATTCATCATGTGTAAAACTACAACTAACTTGGGATCATTGACATATTAGAAATATTGTGGGAATCATGCATAAAACAACAATGGTGAAGGATGAGCTTGCAAGTTGCAATAGCAATTTGGGGATACTCTTATGCCAATAGTGTAGGGATGAGGAAGTGATTAAGCAAGGAAGGCGGAGACGAAGATATAGGATTTAGAATTTATGATTTAAATTTTAGAGTTCAAGTTGTTGTTGGTTAGTGTTAAAATAGTCACCAAATATAATGAAGACTTTTAAACATTTTTCTTTCTTTCCTTTTTTTCTTTTTTCTTTTAGAAGATGACAATTTTGAGGGAGTATTTGAGACTTTTATTGAGGCTGTGTGACTCACTTAGTATTTCATATTTAAAATTGTAACTTGATTGTTGATACAACTAATTAAAAGGGATGACTATCTGTCACTCTTAACATTTGCAATAACACGGGACCTTAAAAGATAATAATCCTTTTAAACCTTATGGACACCCTTATTATTCTACCTGATTAAAATAATATAGCTAAAGGTAAACAATGACCAAAATACATTAATTAATTAACAAGACCGAGAAACAAATAAATTTACAAAAAAAAAAAAAAAAAAAACATTTTATCCATGTTATTAAAGTTTGATGCTTTTTGTGAAATATCCCCTTATTTATATTTATTTATTATTCTCTTTGGTCGTCTCTTTTATTCTCTGTCATTTTATATGTATTAATGTATGAATAAATTTATGTGTATCATTGTACACAGCACACCATTTAATAACATAGAAAAATGTAAATATTAGCATAGAAATTTACATTTTTTGTGCTAATGTTTATATATTTTCGTGTTACTAAATGGTGTGTATAAATATGTACAATGGTACATCTAATATTACCTTATATGTATATAATTGAAATAGTTTGATCTCAAGTTAAAAAAAAAAAAAGTTTAATCTGAATTTCGGTCTTTCTTACGTCTATTTTAGTCTCTTTAATTTCACACAATTTTGGAAAATTAATTTCAAAATGATTATTGTGGGAGTTCAGACCTGAGTCTTTTTTTTTTTGGTCCGGGACCTGATTCGTTCAAGTTACATTCTTTACAGATTTTTTAACCGTACCCAACTATATTTTTTGGTTTATAGTGTATAATTAACAAAATGCAAAATGTTCAATAAACACAAAAAATTAAATACTAAATCTATCATGCATGGTATTTATATATACTTATAAATATTATTTCATATAATTTTCTATGAAGAAGTAAACAATTAGAATAATCAAAACTACCGTAACTAAATAACTAAATATTTTACAGTAGTACAATTAATTATTTCTTTTAATAAAATACTAAATGAATATTATATGGTAACTTGTTGCCATTGGTGACTAATTTTGCAGTTGTAGGAGTCATAATCAAAAGCATAATCAAATCTCATTTTCCAAACTATCTGGTCTGGTGGAAGAGAAAACTAAAAAGCATACAATGAAACATTTAGATAGCTGAAGAGATTAAGTATGGGTTCCACTAAAAAATTGTAGGGCAACTACTCTTACGAAAATACAAAAATCATCTTTTCATGAAGATTTTATTTTTAAATTATATTTTTTAAAAAAATAATAACTCTTTTAAAAAATAATATTTTTACAATATATTAAAATCTAATCGTTTAATTTATCATTTAATTGTCAAAATAAGAAATATTCATATGAAAATAATTTTTAAATTTTCATGATAATATTCACCAAAATGTAATAGATGAAACCATGAATTGAGTTATTGAGGACTTGTTGGAGTTTAGGTTGTAGTAGCAAAACGTAACAATCAATGGTTGGTGTTCATAGTGTTTCACTTGTCAACAAGAACCAGCCACCATGACATTGTAGAAAATCACCAACCCCAAAAGAGCAATATTGCTTGCCACATTTTTTATTCAAGGTTTGGTTGGTGAAAATTATGTACACCAATAACACTCACAACTTTTCGGCTCTATTTTCTTTAACTATAATATATACAGGTTTCTTACCTACTAATCAAAGTGGACTTATTTCAATATATATTATTCTATTCTTAACAACAATGCTACGAAAATAACATTACGGAACTCATTAAAGAGCCAATAATAAAGTTATCATCCAAATTTTATATGACTTATCATCCGTAACTCATATATTAATGATTAAGTTATCATTCAAAATTTATATGAGTTATCGTCCATAACTCGTATTAACTCCTTATTGATCATAATATGTTTGTTCTCTGGTCTTTTTCTATTCTTAATTAAACTCCATTAGTTGGAATGTTCAAGGTGCATATATAGTATGGTGTGGGTTGGTTGAATGAAGTTGCTTCTTGCCTATTTTTTTGGCCACATTCATTTTGAATCTATCAAACGTGAAAACCATGTATATGCTTGATAATGTCGTTTTGACTTTTGTTTGTCAAATTTTGTACGTGATTTCCACCTCAAATTAAAGCTAACACTTCAAAATTCTGATATACTAATATATACAAGTGTATATGTAACTAAATATTTCTTTTATATTATTTTATAATAATAGACTTAAAATAAACTATTTTTTCTACATAATAATAATAATAATAATCCTAACTAATTGAATTTCAGTATATATATTAAAGAGAACTATTATATGTAAGCATGAGAGAGTTAGTGCGTAAATCCCACATCTAGAAGAAAAATAAATTAAAATAAAAAAAAAAATAAAAATCAAGAGAGTGAATAAATTAAAAAACAGTAGTGCATTGGGTTGGCGAATGAATGATTTATGATGGGCCATTGGGTTATTTATGTTGACCTAACTTTATTCTAAAACTAAACTCATTATATATAATATATAATATATAATCTTATAAAGGTAATTCAAATTCAAAGTTTATAATAATAGAATAATTGACTATGTGTGTTTGTGTCTGTGAGTATATATATACTTTCCTTCCTTCAACTTAAATCAGGTTGAGTTCTATTTACTATTCAGCCTAAGATTTTGCATTGTTTTCCAATTTATTTCTTCATCAAGCAACAAGCAACTCATGAAATGGATGTTCAACAAAATATAATCACGATGAGTAAGTTGTATGTAGTTGCATGATTTTTTTTTTTTTAATTTGCTCATCTGATCTATTAATAATGGGAACTTTGAAGCTCTATCAAGATACTAATTAAAAAGAAAAAAAAAAAGAAAAAAAAATCCTTCCTTACAGTGAACTGAGTGAATTGAAGTATCATCAAATAGATATATTAACTTGAGTAATTTTTTTCTTTTTTTTCTTCCCAGCCCAAGCAGATGTCTACTATGCTTTTTAACAGATATGATTTTATGATTAAGTGTATATATTAATTATTATGCTATTTTATTAATTATTTTTATCAAATTTTCAAAATCGATCCTAAGTGTTTTTTATATATATGGAGAGATTTTCTGGCTCTCCGAGAGCTACACACAAGTAATCATGTTTTGAAGAAAGTTTTACCACTCCTAAATATATACATAAATTCCTCTGTATATAATTGCAAGCAATCTATAATCTACATAATAAAATAATAATTTTTACGATATATATATGATTAGCCTTCTCCCTATCTTATTATGAATGAAGAATGAAGATGTTGTGACGACAACAATTATTAATTTATTTCTCAATAAATTAAGATTTTTTAGAACTTAATTTCTTTCTTGTTAATTAGATAAAAATAGTTGATGATTAATCCCTTTTTCATAAAAAGGAAAGGTCTCCATGTTCTCTCAATTTTATTATGTGCACAAGAGATGATGTTGTTGGTTTTTTATTTGATGGTGGTGGCAACAGAGCGGTGAAGGTGATCATGGTGGAACAAGAGAAAAGATGGAAGAGGGTAATTTGGGTGTAACAATAAAATTTTGAATGAAGAGAGATGCATTTTCCAAATGTACATGTAATACAAAAGTCAAATGTGAGAATTTTGTGTCGACCGGTTTAAAATAAGTTTCCAATGTGTATTAAATATTTTTTTGTGTTCAATTTATATTAAATATATTTTTTATAATTAAATTTCTTTAAAAAAAATTAGAATCAATCTAACAATAATACTTGATAAATAAAACTCATCATTCAATTCAGTCAACTTTATATTTAATTTGCTTGTTTATTTTTGTGAAGTTATTACTGAGTTGGTTATATATTTATTGAAAAATCACTCATCAGACATGAATCTTATATAAATAGAAAAATTCTAAAACAAATTTAAAATAAAATAAAATTTAAGAATATTTTTAAAATTTTAAATATATTTTAGGGGAAAAAATATACTTCATTCTTTTTAAAAATGTGAAGTAGGAATAAAATAACGTAATATCAAAATTCAAAACATCTCACAGGACATGGGTTTCTACTTTCTAATTTTCATATGAAGTAGGACTCAGTATGAGTATGTTTGAAAAAAAAAAAATAGAATTTGAAAATTTTGTAACAAAATGTGAAGCACCATGAAGGGACAAAATGGCCCCAGGAGTTATGGTTATGGTCCATATTCAAACTTTCAGATTCCATGCCCATGTTACTCGGCATTTATAACTTTAGATCCACGTTAACATTGATTGCTAAACAAGAAATATTATAAACAAGAAATTAAAATAGAAAAATAAATTAAAGATGTTTTTTTTGTCTAAATTAAAGAAGAAATGCTCAATGCCCAGCTATTTTGGTCATATATATATTTCTTGGAATGGTAACAAAATTCTGAAATTAACAAGTTACTGAAATACTCGAGTGGAATACTCGAATGTGCTTGTGATTGAACAAGGTCGATAAGATTGATCGAGATAATGTGCTATCGAGAAATATCTAAATATTAAGTTACAATGTTTTATGTTTATGCCTGTGACTGGTTTTTGGAGAATTAGTCTGAGGTATTAGGCTTCGGAGGTTCGAAAGTCTCTCGTCGAAATTTGAGCGGAGCTTCGTCAAAGAAGTGAGAAAATGAACTTAATTTATTATTGAGTGACATCTTTCTTTATAGTACAGCCTTGTTGTTATAATTAGTGATGTGTACTGATACTGATGAGCTATCATTATATATTATTGATGAAATTTTATAACTGTTATTTTTAAACTTTTAGACTTTTAAGCAACTTAATGAAAGAAATCTTAAGTGGAATGCTTCTTTGAGTTGTAAAATGACTAAAATTTAACATTTGCTTCCTATTGCGCTTAGGTTTATTTTTAGCCAAAGTACAAAAGTGTTGGACATCAGCGTTATTAGGCTGCCTAATTATAGACTTTAGTGTTTGTTATATTTGAAATTTTCTTTTCAATCAATCAATAAAAATGTAATAACTAACTAAATGCTAATTAATATAAATTAATGAGTTATGTTAGATTTATATTAAAATTAGTTACTATTGTATAATACATATTAAAATATAAAATTAATATGTATTATATATGATGGCTAATTTTAATAATGATTTTAATATACAAATAGAATTCTTAAAAATTAATTATATAGCACTCCTCAAATAAAGAAAAGCTAATTTATAAAATATTTAGAATATTATGGTTTTGTTTTGCTATTTCACAACAGTTTTAAATATCCGTTTTTATTTAAACTAATAAAATAAACTATTGAATTCGACTTATTTAAATACGATCTATGAGTAAACAAGCCAACTCATGATTGTATAAACCTTTAAAAAGAATCCAAAAATTTTATTTTACTTAAAAATTGAGATATTTTAAGTAAATAAAAAAGGTAGTTTTAAGCTTATTCAATTTATTTAATCAAATATGAAAACATTAAATATTTATAAAGAAATTCAAATTTTTTGGTCATAAATTCAATCTTGTTTTCTTTTTTTCACTAAAAATTTAATCTTGTTTAAGAAGAGCACCGTCTTTATGCTTTGTTAATGGGCCATGGGTGGTGGGGACATGTCACGTGCGTGTGAAGCACTTTCCAAAGCGGCGATCCGATCAGAATGCCGCGCTACCACCGACAGTTGTGGTGGTGCCGACACTGCCCAATGCCCCCTCCTTCAATCTAACTTCTTTTCCATCGCATATTCACATTTCAATACTTACAACTAGGGGTTAAAAGGCCAGTCTAACTTTGGCTTAATAGGTTTGGCCTGCAAAAAATTAAATTAGTTTATTTTTGGTCTATTATTTATTATAGATTTATTTTTTTAGTTTGGCCTGAATTATTTAAAAAATTTGATTTGGTCTTAGGCCTGTTTTCTGAGCCTATAATAATAAAAAAATGTTTCAATATTTTTTTGTTTAATTTAAAATCAGACTAACCCAATAAAAAAATTTCAATAAATAAGTTAGTGTAAATATTGGGTCTATGACTTAATAGGCTTATATAAATTAAAACAAAAAAATTGTTTTGAATCAACAAAAATATATATTTTTATAGTATATTTTTATGAAAAAAATAAATGGACCGACCTATTGGATTTAAAAGACTTTTTTTATAACTCAAACCTAATCTATATATATAAAAAGATTTTTATATTTATCTAAATTTATTACATATCTTTAAAAGACTAAACCTAACAAAACTTAATATAAATCAGACCTAAAACTTCAGTTGGATTGCCTGGGCTGGTCACACCGCTGGTTAGAACTTACAAGCACCTAATTAAGCCTGTTACCAATCTTACTTGGACAGAGTAATTAATGCCTTCAAGAACTAATTGCAAATATTTATTTCAGAGACTCCAATCCCCGAAACTTTTTAGTTCTTACAACAAAATGAATAATTACAATTCATCGGTAATGGTAAATGGTTTTTACCACATCTATTAGAATATATTAAAAAGAATTTTACACATACATTGAATTAGGTGTTATCAAATCATTAAAAGTAATTAATTTTCAAACTTATTAACTTCTAAAGTCATATAAATGCATAAATCTGATTAGATGACGGTGTAAAACTCTTATACTATCAATGTATTAAAATTAGGGTAAAAGATAAATATACCCCTGACTTTTTTAAAATGAGACAAAATTGCCCTTCACTTTATTAAAATACACATATACCCCCAATCTTCGAGAAAATTGGACACTCTTACCCTTTCATCAACAAAAGTGGGGGGCAATTTTATCTCATTTTATCATAACGATCACGTGGTTCAGACAAACGGAGGGGTATGAATGTCTAGTTTTTTCGAAAGTTGGGGGTATAGGTGTATTTCAGTAAAGTGAAGGGCAATTTCGTCTCATTTTAAAAAAATTAGAGGCATATTTATCTTTTACCCTTAAAATTAAACTCTATTAAAAATATAAACCTTGAGTAAAATTCAATGGCAAAACTAAAAAGCTATTAAGGGAGGGGTTAAAAATAATTTTGCAATAGTATATAAATTAAAATATAAAATTTAAGAGGACTAAATAAAAAATACATATAAATTAACAACAAAAATTAAATTGGGCATTGCCCCCTTGAAGAATAGGAGCCCTGCTTGAGTTAGCAGTAGATTTAATTTTAAATTTTAATCAAATGGGTATTTTTAAAAAGTTTATATATTGAAAATAGAATTTAAATTTTGATGTGTTATCCTTGTATTAAGTTTTTAATTTAAAATATTTTGAATTACTAACAATAATAACTAATAATATTAATATCTTAGAATTAATATTAGGTGAGATTAATTTAATTTTAAAAGTTAGTACATAGAATAAATTGATACATCACACTTCTAACATTTTAAGATATCGTATTCTTAATAGATACGAGAATTATAAAGTTGTAATACACTTTTCTACTTTGTTACGCGCATTTTCAACCCTCTCATTCTCTATTACTCTCTTTTTTAAACCAAACTTCAAATTTTGGCTTAACGTCGATTTTAATAATTCAACCATGCTTAGATGATCAATAAAAAATCAGTCAATAATTTATATTAGATTTTATTTTTTTAAGTTTTAGATGTTCTGATTATAGATTTCGAATGTTCTATTTCTTTTATTGATTATTAGTTGTTTTAAGTTTGAGATGTTCTATTTCTTTTATTGTGGACATTCTATAAATAATGATTACGGATGTTCTATTTTTTGTTGGCTAATTTATTGGTTAGAAAAATATTAATTACCTATACTTTTCCTTAATAATTTATCTTTAAAAGCATAAACGTTATAATTAATTTATTGAAAATTAATTTTAATTATTTTATCAAAGGATTGTATTACCCAGCTCAACCCAAATGATTTCTAAAAAAGTAAAAAGACTTCATTCGACAATAACATAAACAATTTGAGATTTTGAGGGAGTTCATCATATTAACTTATTTCAAGGTTGTTAGAACGTGCCCTGAGGCCTGAGTTGAAAGGATTTTAAAATGGTAATATTAGATGTATCATTGTATACATCTGTACTGTACACACTGTCTAGTAACACGGAAAAATATAAATATTAGCATAGAAAAATATAAATTTTTGTGCTAATATTTACATTTTTCTGTGTTACTAAATAGTGTGTACATATGTGTACAATGATACACATAAATTTATTTTTTTAAATATTATTTACATGAAAGTTATTATATCCAGTCTCTTGTTTAAATCTCTACTGACAAAATGCATTCTAGGAAAATATTTGGTATGGATAATTTATTTAGTATAGTAGTGATGTTGGATTAAATTATTTGAACTAGCTAACAATATAACTTGTTTGATTGAGCTATATTATACATTGATTATCTATTCTAAGATGCATGTAATACATGCATTACATCTTACTGATGTTTCCCTAGCTTTTTGAAGAAAAAAAAAATTGTCCATCTAATTGATAAATTTTCAAATGCCAAATTATATATGTATAATTTATTGGGTTACAAAACACACGCAACAACTTGTGGACGAATATAGATCACCAAACCAAGAGGTCCCACAGTTATATTTTATTTTTATTAGTAGACCAAAATATCTTACCAAAATAATAGTAGTATTTTACCAATTTATTTTTTGGAAAAAAAACAACAACCTTTGTTAACTATTTAATTTAGTGTACACTGTTAGATAATTATTTAAATAAAAATGTAAAGAATTAGAATCTGGCACAAATATAAAAATAAAAATGCAGTTTGTACCTAATATATATCTTATTTAATAATTTTATGTTTGATGTTATCACACGTTAATGTTTCTTATAACATGTTGCAAACAAACAATATATATAAACTATATGATTTGTCTAATTATCTTCTCATATGTATAATTCGATACTTGAAATAATTCAGTTTTTCTTTTTCCCCATTATTATTAAGTGAACTAGTTAACCACACCAAAAGCAACAGCGTACGAGACTGCGAAGAATTAGAAATAATTGCTTTTGTTGGTAACTCATCTATGCACATGTTATAAGGCTTAATTGGGTCAGGTTTGATCAAGATCTTATTGAATAATTGCCAAGTATATACACCTACCTTCACATCACATTCAAAGAGAAAAGAAAATTACGAAAACAAGCTGAATTCATGGATATAAATATATATAAGGGCTTATATATTAAGCCGGTAGTTGCTAACTTCCTGGCTTGGGATGCTAATTAAGGATTTATTTCTTTATTTCTTTTTCCTGCTTTTGCAAATTGCAACTATACTTTCCAACCTCTACACGTTTTATAAGGCAATTTTTTTATATGTGGGGTCATTTTTGTGAAATATTAAACAATATTAAGCTTTTGAAGTTTTATCAGAACAGTAATGGTATTTGAATGAGTAGGATTACAATTAAAGTCCAAAATTAAATCAAGTTAACAAAACTCATTCTAATAAAAACGCATATACACACGCACGTCTTCTTTCCAAACCACGACGCTATTGTTGCGTCGCACCACCGTGCTCCTCCTCTTTTGCCGCTTTCGTCATCATTATTGTCATCTTCATTGTCATCGTCGCTATCATCATCATCATCTTCTTCTTCTTCTTCTTTCTTCTCCATTAATGTCATTTTCCTTCTCCGCCGTCATCGTCGTCTCTTTCTTCCTTCTCTTTCGTAAGCATCTTCTGAACTGAAATAAATTGTTGATTAGAACTAAAATGAAAATTGCAAAACAGAATTGAAATGTTTTACTAAAATGAATCGAAATAAAAGTAATAATGAACCGAAATAAATGCGGAACAAAATCTAAAAAAATAGAATTGAAATGTTTTACCAAACTGAATAGAAATAGAAAGTCATAATGAATCAAAATAAATCATCTGAAAAGCACAACCAAACAAAAACTAAAAAACTGAACCGAAAAAGATTATATTCTTAACCAAAAGCTAACCTAAAATGCACTGAAATAAATGCAATACATAAACATAACAGAAAGCTATCATGTAAGCACAACCAAACTAAGTAAGACTGGATTGATTCGAAAAAGAAGTAAAATCAATTCATTTGGTTGATCTGAATTACAATCAAACAATCTAGCACAACGATGGAAAGAAAAATAAAGATAAACATTAATGAAAAAGACAAAGACGAAGACAAAGTTCATTGTGAATGAAAAAGACGAAAACGAATTGAACATAGTTGCTAATGAAGAAGACGAAGACAAAAGCGAAGGTTGGATGAGAGAGAGGTGCGTAGAAGAAAACGAAGAGAATGAAGGAAGAGAAAGAAGAACAAAGAAGAAGAAAGAGGTGTGAATAAGTTTACTTGGTTAGGACTTAGTTGATAAAATTATTTGTTCACGTAAATTTATTGTTATCCGCAAATTATAAAATTAGAAATCACCGTGGATGATTTTTTTTAAGGAAAAAATTAAAATTAGAAATCATTAGGTGAGATTTTTTTAAAAAGATAATTAGAAATATATTTTTTCTTTTTAAAAAAATATTAAAATGAGGAAAGCCTCCTTAGTACATTTTACACTTCAATAAATGTTAGATAGCACATTAATAAAATTATTAAATCATATTTTAATTTCTTAATCATCAAAGAAGCTTAATTATGAGATATAGAGTATCTCTAATATTGATATTGGTCTCAATTTTATTTTGAGTGTCATAAAATACCATATGAATATTTATGACATCATATATAATTTGATGCAAAGTTCTTAATGGCATTTAAGCAGGTTTATACACTCACAGTTCTCACTCAAAGATCTTGGAGTTCCCAATTACTTCCTTGATATGAAGATTTAGATTCTTCCCATCACATAATTACATTCGAAAGTTACTTATATGGATTTGCATGTGCTGAGAGCTCTAATAGATATTCATATTTTTTGGTGAAATTAATAGATATTCATATGCAGACCTTTAAACATTTATTTCATTAATCTTATAAATAATAATTTATCATGTAACTAATCTAATACATAGTACATACACCTTATTAGCTTGGACCAGAGGATTAGGACATCTCTTTCTCAAACCTCCCTGCAATTCTCTCCCTTAGCTTCATTCTTTATATGGATCCTACTTGTAACTCTCATCATTATCACTACTAATTAGTCAACTAAAGGCATATCGATGCTACATTCATATTTTTATACGATTCCTTTAAACATATATATGTTAATAAATTAAATGAATAGCCCACGTTTTAAGAAAATAAATACTAACTAAAGGCAGATACCCAATTTATTTTAGGCACTTAAAAAATATATTATACATGAAGTTGAAGTGGTTAGCCAACTAATAAGATAGGAGAATGGCTCTGTTTTTTGTCATTCACGAGTGATAACGACAGTGTAACCTTGAGAAGTGTTTGGTAATAACATTAAAATTTACTCTTCAATTATTGACGTAGGACTTCACTAATCTTCTTTCACAGAACAATAGTAAGGTTTTAAATAAGGAGAATTCAATGATGAATATGTTTTCAGGTAAATTGAAGGAAGATATGTGTATAAATTTTATTTTAAAAATAAATAAAATAAAATGACATATTATTAAATAAGTATCCACCTAATTATGAAAATGAATTTTCATTATAATATATACATATTTTTATCAATTAAGTCCAACTAAGTAAGAGAATAAAATCTTAATGAATAATATATGAGCGAAAGTAATGATAACGAATTAACACACTTCTAAAGATTGGATCAATCTAAGTTAGACTTAATTAACAAAAAGATTTATAGTTATATACTTCATAAAAAATAACTTCATTTCCTTTAAAAGAAAACATGATTTGTCAAATGTGACTATCTAAGTGCTAATAGGTTAGCAGGAATTTTTTTTAAAAGGAGTTATTTGACAGTGCTTCTTTTATAAGAAGACGGTTGGATTTTTTTCTTTTAAAAAATATTATTCACTATTTTAGAGGGCGTTTTTAACTTGTTTCCTTTTGGTCTTTTTATTAACACTAAAATTTTTCAAATACCATTCGATGGTTTACCCAAATCAAAGTGATAAAAACTAATAAAATCTTAATACTTCTTTGTTCTATAATAGCAATCTCATTTATAATATTCAGGTAGTATTAATCTTTTCCTTGTTGAGATTTATTCCTAAAACTGGTGCAATTTCAAACAAAAAATAATTATAATATTAATTATATCAATAAAGTGTTTTATGAGTTTTTTTTTTGGCCAAAGTGTTTTATGAGTTTGATTTGCTCTATTTAGTATTTACTATATTTTCTATTAGATAAATTAAAATTAAATTAACACGAATATATCAATAAAATTATATATATATATATATATATATATATATATATATATATATATATATATATATATATATATATGAAAAAACT
>JASCZI010271867.1:165310-178199 GCA_036250425.1 Stylosanthes scabra
TTGAACAATGATCCAATGGACCTTAGTCGTGAGAAGAAGTAGACAGTGAGAATGAGAGAGAGAAAACGTTCTTTCCGAGGGGAAGCACTCGGAAGAGTCCGAGGGCTGGATCCGAAGAACGTGATTGATGTGGTGAGAGAATAGCACTAGAATCCCAGAATTAGGATTATGAGTATTCTAGGGCTAATATGGGAGATTAGGGTTTAGAGAATGCGTACTTTGAGGGGGTGTTGCCTCCTGCTTATATAGTAGCGGGTGGTTAAGATTCGGATGAGATCTCTCCGTGATCTTATCGAAGCTTTCCTATTTTAGTTTGATCCTTAACCTTTTAGCTTGATCCTTGACTTATGGACCAAGCAAGTTGATCATTGATTTAATGGATTGGGCCTTTATTGGGCCGATGCGTAACAGAAATTAACTTGATATTACAAACATTTTAAAACTAGGTAATTATTTGTATTTTCTTAGCACTTAAATTGTTGCGACAAATATTTCAAAAAACTAAACTAGCCTCACATATTTTTGTAATTAACTTATGTAGCATTTTGATTAAGTAATATTATAGACATCTTTTAAGGAGATGATGCAGATTTATTTTCAAAGATCATCAAATTGTTTTATTAAAACTGATCAGTTAAATTATTTCACGTTCAGCGCGCAGTAAATTTAGCAACAGATTTTACGAAAAGTCTAGGTGTACATAAATTTTTATTCATAAATCAGCCATAATTAATCTTATCCATTTTTATTTTAATTTTTAATTGTTTTATCCTCCTATGTTTTAGGATAGAATTTATATATCTATGTGTGAATTACCCACATTTTGAAAATTGTGAACCGTAACCAAGGAGCATTAATAGCTACCGTAACTAATTCATTGTTTTTTAATTTATTTTTTTTTTAAATTCTTATATGCAAGGTGGATTCAAATTTCAGTTGTATTCTCTTCCTCAATTTAAATACATATATTATCTTTTTTTCAAATGTTATCATACTTGTTGGGTAGAGCAGAGAATGAGGCATAGTAACAAGTCAAACTCTATTCCTCAAACTCTCATCATTGTTCCATCCAAAACTCAGCACTATCTCTCTGACCAAGGTAGTATTCATCTGAAGCATGCCTCTATAGAGTTTCTATATAACCGAAAGGTCTATATAAGAGTTTGGAACTTCGGTGTAATCGTTCTTAGGTAAGTCTTTTCCGGGTTCGTTACGACCTCGTGGTACTCGAGACTTCATCACTATCTATTTATATATGTTTATTATTTAAGATGGCATAGAATTACATTTTAGATGTGTAATAAATTATTTTGTTGGTTATGAAAAAAATTATAAGTTGTATATGTATTTTTAATTAATTTTTGTTTTTAATTATATTATTTTAGATGTGTTCATAACTTATTTTATGTGTTATTATATTATTTTAGATGTGTCTGAATTAATCATGTTCGAAAATATTTTGTATTATTCCAATCAATTAAACACATCTAAAATAATATATTGAACATATATTGTTCTATAAACACATCCAAAAATTATTGAGAGTTATCTCTTTTTAAAGTGATGAGACCCTATTAGCCTGATTAATTGAATGCATATGTTTTTACATTCCTTTTATAAAATTTGACTATTGTAATTTGTGTAAATTATTATAAGTTTATGCTCACTATTTTCTTTTATTTTAATTTTAAATTTATGAATCTTTATTTTTTTAAATTTTGAATTTAATTAGTATTATCTTTTTATTAATTATCAATATGTTAATTGAAAAAGTTAAGATTTCCGTTTTAAAATTTAAAATTAATTTAAAATAAATTATGGTTGTGAGTTTAAAATGGAGAGAGAATTAAAAAAAATATAAATTTATGTATTTTTTATTATTATTAAGATATGTTATAATATATGAATGAATTATGAGAGGACTTTTATGTATACGTAGTCTCCAAATTTTATGGCAAAATATTCTGCCAAGATGCAGCATGAATGTTGAAAATTGTCTCATCCTTCAAATGATTTGAATGTAATTCTTCTTTATAAGATGATTTCATCTTCTTAGTTTTGCATGTCTTGAGTTATTTGCATTAAAAAATTGTTAGTTTTATAATTTTTAATTTTGTTCGTCGATTCCCCTTTTTCCCGTTTCTTTCTTTTTTTAATGATACAGTATTTTTTTTTCCTGAAATTTGCAAAAAAATAAAAAATACCTCTAACATTTAATTTAATTTAATTTTATTCTTCATATTTTTTATTAATTTCAATTCTCTACATATAATTTCAAATATTTAACAATTAACCTTCGATTAATAATATTTTATTTTTAAATTTATTCTCAAAATACTATTTATATTTATTGTCATTATCGTAAAATCATCTTTTTTTTTTCTTCAAATCACTCTTTTTTCAAATTATCCATCATCATATCTTGCTCTCTCTCATCTTAGCACCAATATCACATGGTCACCACCATAACTTTTATAAAAGTTCATCAAATCTTCATAATTAATAGATTTTGGTAATGGTAAATGTTATATGAAAAAGAAAAAATTAAAAAAAAAATTTGATTGTATTGTATGTTGAATATAAAAAATTTAATGATAATGAAAGATTTAAAACAAAAATATTAAGATAAAATTGAATCCAATTAAAATTTAATAATTTAACATTTTTTAAAAACTGTAACGATAAAAAAAACATATTTTATTTATTTTTTTTAAATTTTATTTTCTTTTGTTGAGTGTTGTTGATTTTTGAAGGAGTGTGGTTGATGTGGGCGCGTGAGGTTAACCCTTTGCTTGGTGGGTCATGGGTTAGGCATGATGGACCACAGCAATGAGCAATGAGCAATGACCAATGCATGCCAATGAAGAAAAAACCAAGTGCTGTTGAGTGTGATTAACCCCTTAACACACTTGTCTTACGGGTAGCGGAAGAAGGGGGGAATTTTAGTATTTAACTCGATATTATTATTGATGTAGCATTTTTCATTACGCCAAGTGTACAAAATGACCAAACTGTAACAGTGACAACTTGACAAGCCAAAAATACTGAGGTTGATTTTGTACTTTTCATGCTTACCATCAAGCCACTCCTTTAATTTCATAAAAATAATTATAATTATTATTTTTCCTTTTTATATCACTCACAAACGTCTCTGCCAAATTAATAATTTAAGGAAAAGAAAACATTAAAAGTTAAAACCAAATTATTAGTCATTTACATTTGTCTCATTCACAAACTCTCCTTGTAGAACCGTCTTTTTTCATTTTTTTCCTTTTATGTCCGAATGCAAAATTGCAAATTATAGATGGCCAGATGTTTTTATTATAGCCTATAAAGAAATATAAAAGTTGATCAACAAAAGAATATTATTAAACACACACATATATAGGTGGACAATTCTTTTTTTTTTTTCCCAACATTTGACATTTAAAATCAACGGTATTGAACTCTTTTATTTTTTACACTAAAATTGTTGACTTCTAGTATTTTTCTATTTTAAAGTAAGTTTAGAAATAGACCAATAATATAACTTTATTTGTGCACTCTGATTTTGTTTTCACAGGAATTAAGATTTTATTCATTTTATCATATTTTGATTAAAAAAATCTTAAACAACAAAAATAGAGACATATTTATGTCTTTTTTATAGGAATTAATTGACATTATTAAAGTCTCGTTGTTGCTTTAAAATAAGGTTTTTAAAATATTTATAAATATGAATTATTTTTATCCTTTTAACTAATTTTTAGAATAAATTAGACCCACGCACAATTTTTACATGGTAATTTATGCGTTTGAAAAACTCTATCAAACTAACTCTAAACTATAAGTGTAAACTATTCATTATATAACAATACTAGGTAATTAATAAAAATTTGGTTAACATTAGCTAATAATTTAAATTAAATGTTACATTTTTTAGGTTTTGGATGCTCTATTTCTAAAAAAAGACAAAGTTGACCGATGATTGTTTTAAATTTCGAATATTTTATTTTTTTATTAACTAATTTACTGGTTAGAAAATTATTAATTATATACATATATTTCCTTTTCTTATATTATTTTTTCGAGTAATGCTACGGAACCAATATTAAGGGATCAATAGGGAGCCAATGAGTGTAATTAGAGAAATAGTAGATGATAAAAGAGGAAAAAAAATGATATTAACTTCCTAAATATTGACTACCAAGACTTCATTTTTTTTTTCCGACATTACTACTTAATATTTATTACTAGCTATCTCTTTATTACTAATTTTATGTATTAAGAGTATGATAAAATCACTATTATTTCCTAAATTCTATAGTAAACAAAAAATTGTTTGTGGGAAAAAAAATTGTTAAATTGGACATTAATTTTGTATGAAGTAATTTTATTTTAGGACTACTATATGTTTAGTATAATTAACTTTTTTTCTAGTATTTAATCAATCAACACATTTTATTGGTTGATATAAAACAAATTCAAATATAAAATGTATATACTGACTAGAATTGTTGACCAATATATTTTTTTCCTAAATTACTGGTTAATATAATAAAACTGATGATCATTTATCATAAACATTTTGTTTTTATTTTTACCTAGCACACACTATATAACACATTAACACCATAACTGTTACCCTGGTAAACTAAAAATATTTGATACCGCGTATTAGTTGAATCCACGTGTCTTTCACCTCCAATTAAATCCCAGCACAGTACAGATCAGCATGTAAGTTATCGCCAATAAGTGTTCCAACCACAAAAATATCTCTTAAATTTTCTTTTCCATTAAAATAAAAATCCATTACCGAATCCTTCACATTGCATTAATTATTAGAGTAAAGTTAAGGAACCAATATTAGAGAACTAATAGGAAGCTAACGCGTGTAATTAAAAAAATAATAGGTGGTAAAAGAGAAGAGAGAAAAAAAAAAAAAGCCTATTAGCCACTTATTAGCTAACAAATTATAAACACTCTAAATTTTCTCTAATTATTATCATTAATTGTTAATTAATTTCATAAACCAAAGGTAAATAAGTAGCCAACAAGATTTAGCCAACATGTCAAGAAGTTAAAATGTTAGCAAATATTTTTCATAAAAATTTTTTACTCTCTTTTTTATTTTTCAAAAAATAAAAATTATTTAAAAAATGTTACTAATTTTCCATTTTGTTGAAAGAAAAAGAAAATAGGGGGTAAGTGAATCTGAGATCTGGGTGGTGGCTATGCCTATAAATAAGGCGAAACCCACTCTCATAAAACTCGCACTCTGTTCTCTGCTTCAATTCCCACTCAGTCGAAGCTTATACAGAGAACTGGTCTCTTAACGCTATCCGAAAGGTATGAGACCCACTCTTTCTCTCTCTCTAACACTCTCTCTCACACTACCGTTACTCTGTCTCTGCCATTTTTCTTACTCTTTTCTTCTATGCCGTCACTGCTCTCATTTTCTGTAACCGCTATTTCTTTCACTTTCTCAACGATTTCACGTCTCTCTCACCAGAGATCTACCGTCAAACTTAACTTTCGATTTCGGTGATTGCTTAAGCTTCTAGATCTGTACCGTTTACTTGCTCTAGTGCTTAGATCTAGTGGATCTGAACTTTGATTTCTTGATTTCGAAGTGTTTGAAACGGATCAAAGTGTTTTCTTCGTCAATTTTGCTTCTACTTCATAGAGATCGTGCTTCTTTCTTAGTGTAGCGATTCCGAAGTTGCTCACTGTGTTTTGCTCTAATTTGTTTGACTACAAGTTTCTTGTCTGCCAGTTTTAGCTTATAGAAATGATATTTGTTGCGTTGAACATGTGAATTTTACTATGAAAGTGTTTAGTATATCCAAGTCATCAATATTCTTATGATCAATGTTATTTTTAGGAGCTTTAATTCGCTAATATGATTTAGATTTTCATGATTTTATTTATTTATGAAGTTGATTTTAATTATAAGCCGTTTCGAACATGACATGCAATAACAACAACCAACAATTAAGATTTGTTCCATTCGCAGCAGTCAGCTTCGTGGATTTGACGTACTTTATACTATTACGTTATCAATTATGATTACATATAAATAATTCATGCCATTAAAATCTAAATCTATTTGTATTAGAAGTTAAATCATATTATTCATGAAATGCTATAGCTAAATCTACATCTAAATCATTGTGAAGATGCTATAACTTATTTTTAGTTTAAACATTCTCTAGTTTTAGATGCACTGAGAATTGATTTGTTATTTGTTGTGTGATTTTGGAATACAGAACAATGGCTTCCCATATTGTTGGATACCCACGCATGGGCCCCAAGAGAGAGCTCAAGTTCGCTCTTGAATCCTTCTGGGATGGCAAGAGCAGCGCCGAGGATTTGAAGAAGGTTGCTGCTGATCTCAGGGCATCCATCTGGAAGCAGATGGCCGATGCCGGGATCAAGTACATCCCCAGCAACACTTTCTCTTACTACGACCAGGTTCTTGATGCCACCGCAACCCTTGGTGCCGTCCCTCCCCGTTATGGCTGGACCGGCGGTGAGATCGGATTCGACACCTACTTTTCTATGGCCAGGGGTAACGCCTCTGTACCAGCTATGGAGATGACCAAGTGGTTTGACACCAACTAGTAAGTGACGCACTATCACTAAGTGTTTCTGCTTTTAGTTTGGCCGTTAATTTATGTGTTTTGTTGTGGTAACTGAGCCGATTGTGCATGTTTTGGTGCAGCCACTTCATTGTCCCTGAGTTGGGCCCTGAAGTGAAGTTCACATATGCCTCCCACAAGGCAGTTGAAGAGTACAAGGAGGCCAAGGCGGTATGTTTCTATATTTTTGTGTTGATAAATTATTATCAAAGCCGTTTGCGTTTGTCATTGAGAAGCATTGCTATGTTGTTCAAGTTCAGAAGATATAGTAGTAGATAGTAGATTCTTAGAAATGAATGCATGTCAATTCGATCTGCTGTGTCCATATTTTATTCATTATTGTCAAGAGAGTATAGCCAGGGAGTGTTCTGTTCTTGATTCTGTATCTGTCATTGTCATGCGACTTGGGTGGATCATTACGTTCGAAACACAATTATTAGTCTTTTCATGTATTTATGCACATCAAATTATCAACATTGTCATTGAGTGTCTATTTTCTTTTGCACAGCTTGGGGTCGAAACCGTCCCTGTCCTCGTTGGCCCAGTTTCATACTTGTTGCTCTCCAAGCCTGCCAAGGGTGTTGAGAAGACCTTCTCTCTCCTCTCACTTCTCCCCAAAGTCCTCGCCATCTACAAGTAAGAACTTTAACTTCTGTATAGTTATTATTGCTTGCTTTTATGTGATTATTATATTTGTGTCATATCTCTAACTTCGCTCATATTTGTAAAATCAGGGAAGTCATTGCTGACCTAAAGGCAGCTGGTGCTACATGGATCCAATTTGATGAGCCTACCCTTGTCTTGGACCTTGAGGCTCACAAGTTGCAAGCATTTACTGATGCATACGCAGAACTTGCACCTGCTCTCTCTGGCTTGAATGTTCTTGTTGAGACCTACTTTGCTGACATCCCTGCTGAGACATACAAGACCCTCACATCTCTGAATGGTGTCACCGCATACGGATTTGATTTGGTCCGTGGAACTCAGACTATTGATCTGATCAAGAGTGGATTCCCCAGCGGAAAATACCTCTTTGCTGGAGTCGTTGATGGAAGGAACATTTGGGCTAATGATCTTGCTGGTTCTCTCAGCACACTGCAAGCTCTTGAAGGCATTGTCGGCAAAGGTAGTCATTGATGCACATTCTATATGAAATTATGGGAGGCTTTTGCTGCTAATTTAGCCACTTAATATGTCTATTTGGTCAACTGTATGCAGATAAGCTTGTTGTGTCCACCTCTTGCTCACTTCTTCACACTGCTGTTGACCTTGTTAACGAGACCAAGTTGGATGACGAGATTAAGTCGTGGCTAGCTTTTGCTGCCCAAAAGGTTGTTGAAGTAAATGCTTTGGCTCATGCATTGGCCGGTAACAAGAACGAGGTAAACTCCATTTCATTCAAGATTTTCCAAAGTTCAACTAAATTTAAACGTTTTACTGTAAGAAATGTAGTATGTTAATGGCTTCTGACAATGTATTAACTGTTTTGTGGTCTCTTGTTCAGGCCTTCTTCGCTGCTAACGCTGCCGCTCAAGCTTCAAGAAAGACATCCCCAAGAGTGACCAATGAAGCTGTTCAGAAGGCTGTAAGTGCTTAGCTTTTTATTGATTATGTTCATTGCTCACTGTGTTTAATTGGACACATTTTATAAATCATTATGCTTGTACTCATTGCTTTGATTTTTTTTTTTATCAGGCTGCTGCTTTGAAGGGATCTGACCATCGCCGCGCCACCAATGTCAGTGCCAGATTGGATGCTCAACAAAAGAAGCTTAACCTTCCAATCCTCCCAACCACCACCATTGGATCCTTCCCTCAGACCCCAGAGTTGAGGAGGGTGCGCCGTGAATTCAAGGCTGGAAAGTAAGTGATACTCCTGACAATGCTGTGTTATGGTAATCTACTTTCTTTAACTGACTCAGCTACTGTTTCTCTTTAGGATCTCTGAGGAAGAATATGTTACCTCAATCAAGGAGGAAATCCGCAAAGTTGTTGAACTCCAAGAAGAGCTTGATATTGATGTCTTGGTCCATGGAGAGCCTGAGGTATATCATATTGATATTGATATCTAATATCTAATAACCCCCTCCTTTTTTTTTGGTCGGTCATTCTTGTTGTCTTACCATTTGTTGACAGCAAAAAATTGATTGCCTATGCTAAAATTGCATTTTGAACTAACTTTGGTGCCTTGCATTGCAGAGGAATGATATGGTTGAGTACTTCGGAGAGCAGTTGTCAGGTTTTGCATTCACTGTTAACGGGTGGGTGCAATCCTATGGATCTCGCTGTGTGAAGCCACCAATCATTTACGGTGATGTCAGCCGCCCCAAGCCAATGACTGTCTTCTGGTCATCCGCTGCACAGAGCATGACCAAACGCCCAATGAAGGGAATGCTTACTGGCCCAGTCACCATTCTTAACTGGTCTTTTGTTAGAAACGACCAGCCAAGGTATAAACTATAAACTCAAGAGTCAAGACCCTATATGTAGTATTGCTCTTTTTCAGTTCAGGAAGAAAACAAAATCAATATTTCATTATAGCATGTTTTGTAATTTGAATGAATGAATCGATCTATATGCAGATCCGAGACCACCTACCAGATTGCTTTGGCCATCAAGGATGAAGTCGAAGACCTTGAGAAGGCTGGCATCAATGTTATCCAAATTGATGAGGCTGCTTTGCGTGAGGGTCTCCCATTGAGGAAGTCAGAGCAAGCTCACTACTTGGACTGGGCCGTCCACTCCTTCAGGATCACCAACGTCGGTGTTCAGGATACCACCCAGGTAAATAACTGGATTTACAGTCATTGTGTTACTTTTTTCTATTTTTCTTATGTATATGAATATTCACATACTTTGCTATAAACAGATCCACACCCACATGTGCTACTCCAACTTCAACGACATTATTCACTCCATCATTGACATGGATGCTGATGTCATCACCATTGAGAACTCCCGTTCTGATGAGAAGCTCCTTTCAGTTTTCCGTGAAGGAGTTAAGTATGGTGCCGGTATTGGCCCAGGTGTGTATGACATCCACTCCCCTAGGATTCCACCAACCGAGGAGATCGCCGACAGGATCAACAAGATGCTTGCAGTGCTGGAGAAGAACATCTTGTGGGTCAACCCCGACTGTGGTCTCAAGACCCGTAAGTACACTGAGGTGAAACCAGCCCTCACCAACATGGTTGCTGCTGCCAAACTTATCCGCAACGAGCTTGCCAAGTGAATGCCATAAATTAGATACCGGAATTTCGGGTTTTATACAAGGGAAAAAAAAAGGAAAAAACTTTCTATGTTGGTTTTTTCGACAATAACCGTGTGTGGAATATTTAGGTGTTTAGCATGCTCTATGAGCCATTGATTTTCTTTCTCCCTCTTCCCCCCAATATTATATGTTTCTCAAGGTGTTTTTTGTATCTTTGGGCCCTGCCCCCATCTTTTATTGATGCAAGTTTTTACCAGTTTTGCTTGTGCAAATAAAACATATAACCATGAGCATCTAAGTCTACTGACCGTACGTGCATTTGATTTGTCGGTGTGCTCGATCTTACATACCTAGAGTATAGTGACGAGTCCTCATCATATAATAGCACATTGCAAAAAATTAAGGCAACCGCTTCTAATAATAATCGGAAATAAAGAAACTTGTTAGTTGGTACAACTACTTTTTGTCTGAAATGAATATTACAAAGTTTGGAAATTGTAGATCTGTATATTTGGCCACGATGACTAATGATTACTACCTAGTAACTGACCTCCCAACGAAGGGGTTGGGAACGGAATCTTTAGACAAAATTATGTCAGAAATTATATTAAATCTCATATTAAAGTTAGTCAGAACCCGTGAACTTGCAATTGAGTATTGGAGATCTCACCCTTCTTCGTTGAGACAATCAGCTTGAGCTTACCCATCCGGTTTCTCTTCCTTTTCTTTAGTGTCTTTTGCTTCTTCATTGGGAATACCCTTTCTTACGTCTCTATGTTTATGATTTGTCTTGTTACATGGACATTTTTGCCATTTTGATTTAGTGAAATCCTTACATGTCTTGGGAAAAAAATAACGAATTTCAAGATCCATAAACAATAGTTTTATAATATACATTAGAAACTATATTAATCTTATGTGGTATCAGAACTTACCTAACGAGATTTAAGATTTTCCATGAATCATATATATACTCAAATGTTTTTGTGACATGAGAGAACCGCTTGTTTTTGGAGATAAAACAGCATTATTGGCTATTTTTTGTGCGACTTTATTGATATCCTCCTTTGTTTGTTTCTTTTTGTTTATGGTGATTTTAAAAGCAATTAAGTCCCATCAAATTAAGAAAATATTCTCAATAAAAAGCATGTGTATAAGTCCTACACCTTGGTTATCTTTGAACTAGTCATTTGATTGATTCGAGAACCAAATAGTCACTTGATCCACTCAATAACCAATTTGGTTCTCGCAACATTGGTCTTTTCCTCCTCCTCCTCCTTCAAATTAATGTGAGTGATTTTTGTTGGATTAAAGACTAAGTTAGTTGAATTTATTTGTTAAAAGTACTTATAAATGTAATATTACTCTTTATTTATACAATAATTCCAGTATATATTATCATACTTTAAAAAATTATTTTTAAAATTTATCATTGAATAACTCATTTATGGTATTAAAATTTTAAATTTATAGTGAACCGTGTGCAGGCACATAGTTTCGGATGCTATCTCAGATTCTCGGATATACAAAACCGTGCTACTCATCAACATAATTTCTTAATTTCAAATAATAAATTTATTGAATATTAAATCCTTAGCAATAAGATTTTAGTAGTAATGCTTGTTTAATAAATGAAATTTCTTTAGTGTCCGGAGATGACCAGAAAATGTCGATTCAGGAGGACACGTAAGAATGATTTAAATAAAAGTTAGGCTACTAGACTACAAAATTGGGTATATAATTCAACATTTACATTCACATCAAAACTCCTTCGACATTATTAAGGGCTCTTTTTACCAACTTGAACTTCTGAGTTAGATCCTTGTTGGATTTGACAATGTACTCCTTAGCGAAGAATTCAATCCCTTGTCGAAGACCCTCGAGTTCAGGGGTCACTGCTACACGTGTGAATACATTCCAGACGGTGCTATCGGGGTATTCGAAGATGGCCTCAAACAGCATGCGGAAATGCATGACTCTTCTGGGGGTTAACTGGTTGAGATCACTGAGCTCCACTGTCTTCAACACTGCTAGGGAGAGGGTGAAAGAGGAAACCATTTCAGCCACAAATTTAGCAAGGTGCATTGACCTCATAAGCTGCATTGAATCAAGTTCCTTAAGGTGGTCCCAAATGCAAAACTGCAAAAAGGGTAGGATAAAAATGAGTCATAAATTAATATCAAGTGCTGCTATGATAACATAAATCAAGCAAAATAATGTAATTCACATTCCACATCCAAAGCATTCGAGAATTCCTCAGCACTATCTTGCCACATTTGTGCAAGCACCCACATATGGTGCAACTATTGATCACAGTCGAATACTAGTTATTTTCGCATTTGTCATATTTTCCATCCACAAGCAATATATAGTTTTGTTTCAAATTAGTTCTCATACCAGTTCTATAACAAGGAAACATTACCTGTAGAGTAAACTTGTGATTTTTGTCATGCTCACACAACTTCGCAGCCAGAACCGTATAATACTTGTTAAAAACTTTTTCTTGCAAGCAACACTCGACAAGAACCCGCATTATATCTCTGTCCTGTAGCATTTAGCAAGTATATATTTCTTTCAACATGGAGGGTCTCATAATTGAAAGAACACACAAGTTTAGCAAATTGAAAAAAGCTGACCTGCTTCCCAGGTAATTCCAATCGAAGAAGCTTCTCAAATGCGTCAATATAGTCCTCACCACTCATTATTATACAGAAGATTGCCCTCCTGGCATCTGTGTTCATCTTTTGAGCAGCAGCAAGCTGAAGCATTCGTTGTGTTTCAAGAACATCTTTGTCTATTCTGTTAGCAACTTCTTCAACATTATCTGGTGCAGAAGCTAAATCCCCAGATAACCACCACTGACCCTTCTTATCAGGATCAAGTAACTTGCTCCATTTAAGCCCTCTAAGTAAAATGTCATCCACTCGTAACTGAAAATAACACAAAATAAATATAAGTCAATGGGAATGAAGAAAAAACAGTAACAAGGAACACTCTTTTCTCATTTTTTAAAAAATAAGTCTTAAAATAAATTAGATCCAACTTTGTAGGAACCCCCC
>JASCZI010271867.1:184676-232279 GCA_036250425.1 Stylosanthes scabra
TTCTCTTTGTTTAAAGCTAATTCATTCTCCCATAATTTGCATGTGCCCTGTTTTTCTTGTTCTTCATGAGAAAAAGTAACATCCAAAGAGCACTCCAATCACCACTCCACATGCATATCCCATTGCTACTGCCTTCCAACCAAATCTAAACTTATCTTCATGCTCAAATGTTGAAGATGAGGTATGTTCATTGTCATCATTGCCACTGCATGATTTTGACAAAGGGAATCCACACAACATTGCATTTCCTCCTTAGAAATCATTTTGGAATGTGTTGAATTGGCCACCTCTTGGTATAGCACCCTCCAACTGATTTTGTGAAACATTTAAGACAGACAGAAAATTCAAATTTGTTAAGGCCAAAGGAATCTCACCTCTCAGCTGATTCCATGACAGGTCCAGCCATTCCAAATTTCTCAAATTACCCAAACATTCTGGAATAGTGCCAGTGAGTCTATTATGTGACAGATTTAGCCCTTTTAGAGAATCTAATTCCCCAATCACTTGTGGAATTTCACCCTCAAGTAAGTTATTCAACAATCCCATAGTTTCCACCACCATAAACCATAACACCGTCCTCATTCCTCACCAAGCTCCCACCAATGTGAAACACAGGCACCGCAAATACTGTTTCCATCTGCATCAATCACAACAAAAACCTCAAATGGCTCAAACCCTAAACCCGATAACCATAACTAAACGATTTTCATAAATCAAACCCTTGCTACCTAACTACATTCCCCATTACAAGCTACAGAGTACATGCAAGCTACTATCGAAGCACAAAAAAAATTAACCCACCCACATAGGAAGACGAAGAGCTCGTTTCGTGAGTGAGTGGATGTCTTAGGGCTTTCAATAAATAAGGAACACAGATGGGGTTCATATGGAAGAGAAAGGGGCACTTTTAATACGGCATCGTTTTGGAATGGCACACCCAACAATTGTCCACCATGGCAGCGTTATGACAACTTGGATCCGTTATGTGCCACATGGGCCTGCCCTGGAACGATTTTCTTTGGCAAATTAACGGAGGGATGAATGTGTCCTGTTTTCACAACGGTGGAGGACTTGGGTGTATTTTCCAAAGGTGGAGGACAACTTTGTCCAATTTTTAAAACGTCAGGGATGGTTTTGTCCTTTTCCCTTATTTTTACTATTAGGAAAAAAAAATAATTCCTTCGATTTCTCTCGGTGAGTTTTTTTATTATGTTCTCCTCAAATTAGGCACTATAAAAAAAAATCATTCTCTCTCTCTCAAATTAGGTGAAGCTCATAAAAGCTTTTTTTTTAACATGAAACTCATAAAAGTATAAAACTATAACTGCCACACACATTGTCTCTGAGAGTAGCTTTTTGGTATTAATGGCCACAAATATAAATCTATTGATAGCATTAATACCCATAAGCCATTAATTAGAAGAGCGTTGTTCATTGTTAGAGGCTTGTGAAAGGTGGCGCGGTGGTGGTTCTGTGAGGGGCTGCTAGCAGAGACAGGGCCGGCTGTGGCGGTTGTCGATGGAAGATGGAGAACGACGATGGTTTGGGGGAGAAGAGAAGGGGCTTGGCGGCACAACGGCTAGGGCTCTTGAGAGTGGTTTGGGGGAGAGAGTAGGGTTGCTGCAATGCTTTTTCTTTTTTCAATTTTAAAATTGGTCATGAAGAAGACCACAACGATGGCCTATGGTGTTGAAGAAAAAAACCGACCGGTTCGACGGTATTTTTTGGTTTTTTCATTTTTTATTTCTGCTGCTCAACCGAACCGAAGAGGTAGCCGGTTTACGGTTTGACCAGTTTCCTGTTTTTCGGTTTCTCATTTCTCAATTTGCATTAGGACTATTTTGTAATTTCATATTCATGGTTATGATCTTAATTAAGATTTAAATAGAAAATATTCTTTTTTTAATGGAATATTTCGTTAACTTTAACAAATTTGTCAGGATAGGGACTTAATTGAAAATTTAAATATGGTAGAGACATAATTAAAAAAATATATATATAAAGACTTAATTAAAAGTTTAGTTAAACTATAGGGATTTGTAGAGTAATTTAACTTATTTTTTTATAATATTTAACACCAAAATAATCATATATTTAGCTTAAAAAAAAGACTTGATTATAATTAATTGATCAAAATATATATACATGTGACATTATCATATATTTCTGCATGTATTGACACGAATAGAACTTCAATTTTGGAAAATTCTTTCTTTTTTCTTTTGGGGTGGACATGAGATAAAATTCTTGCAAAACAATTGTGGACTGTGGAGACCCAAGTAGTGCTCTCTTCCTCCATCTTCCATATTTTTCGAAGAATAATGCTAGCAAACTCACATAATATAGTCTATAAGGAGAAAATTAAAAAGTTCATTATGTGAAAACTCATAAAAATCAAAATAATTGATCCAACATTATAAGTTATAGATTCTTCAATTGGTTCCGTTATAATTATTTCCTATATTTTTTTCTGGAATTATTTGAAATATTTAAAATATCATTATTATATAATTCCTATGGAGTTCTTTTAATCATATTTCAGAGACCATATAGAAAAAAGTAAAATCCTAATTCTAAATCAATTTTTTTTAACTTTATATATATATTTTGTTAGAATTTCTATTAAAATTATCAAATCAAATAACAAATAAGAAACCTGCAAAGGAAATAAGATGGAGGTGAAAATTGCCCCCAACAGAAATTTGAAGCAAGGATAGGGAGCACTTTAGGGTTCGAGGAGTAAGAAGTAATTCCCCTACCCCCTGTGTAAAATCATCAAGGAAAATATTAAAGGGCAAAGAAATCTCATTAATCTAATAATACTTGTAAAATATCGCATCAAAATATGATCTCCAAACCATTTTTGGGAGTATTACATAGATTTTTTTTTATTTTTAATATTTTGGGATTTATTGACACTTGATTTTTTTAAGAGTTATTTATTATGATGAGATGAACTTTTTTGAGTTTATTCGTTTTTAAATATGGTCATCAAAATGGATCAAACCCATCGAGTCAATCCGTTTAACCATCTAAATGGCCAAGTTTACTTCTAAATCAAGATCGTTTAAAATCCGGACTAAACAGGTTGAACTTGTTTAATTCATAGAAAATGAGCTAGCTTGTTTAACCTGCAAGCTAAACAGACCGGGATTAAATAGACTAGACGCATTAATTTGACAACCCTACTTTTAAAAACATCGGTTCTATTGAACGGTTACTACTTACTAATTCACCAGGTTCGCTAGTTTCTCGCCTATTCTACTAGTTTTTTAATTGCTTAATTATAAACTATTTTTCACAAGAACCATACTAGGGATTGGTTCTCCACTTAGTTGAACTATGGCAATCTATTCCAGTTTTTAGTACAATGGACATAATTATCAAAATTGACTAGCAATCAATCTAATCAAATTATTGTGTTACTGAATTACTGATTCAGGTGGAAATACAATATGTTGGCTTGGTGGCGAGTAAACTGTTAACTCAGCCACTATCCATTTTTCCAAACGACATAACAGCTCCTGAAAATAAAAAAGTACCGCTGCGGTCCTCGTTCATGGTTGCCGTGACACAAGGCGGCCCTTCCGTGAGTTTCTTCGTCAAATGCAAACGGAAGTGGCTGACGTGTCACGTTAAGTTGCTTGCGTGGCCGTTAACTGCCAAGCTGGAATGGACAGGAGCCGATTTGGCTCATTCAAAAGAAATGGTTAGGGTTCGATTCGTCCAATTTTAAGTTTTTAAGCTGGAGAAGTGGGAAATGGACAGGGGCTTATTTGGCGCACCCAAGAGGAATGGTTAGGGTTCGATTTGTCTTATTTCAAGTTGCCAAGTTGGAGAAGTAGGAATGGACATGAGTCGATTTGGCGCACCTAAAAAGAATGGTTAGAATTCGATTTGCCTCATTTTAAGTTTGTGTTAAATTATAATATCTATGACATCGTGTTATTGATACAACGATCAATGATGAACCTAAAAATAATAGAAATAATATATTTATGTACCAAAAAATATGTATTTATAAAATAATATCTGAGATACAAGATCTTTGATTTAATTATATATGTCCCTATAGTTGTTTAAAGGATACTATGATGTGAGTGATCATTATAATATATAAAAAACAAAACAAATCTAAAAAAAATCCCAACTTTTTGTGCTGAAGTCTTGTTATTGTGTTAATTTCTTTTATATCCATGTTAATATATATACTATGTATGGCTATTAAATTAACTTCTTTTATATCCATGTTATTGTGATCAATATATGGCTATTAAATTAACTTCTTTTATATCCATATTAATATTTATATACTATATAGCTCATTGTATAAATACTATTTCCATTATTATTTAATATCATAATAATGGTGGACACCTATCATAATAATGGTTCAATATGACTTGTAGGTTGTAGCTTATCCATTTTCTATTTTTGGTGAGAATCTCTAAGCACTCAATTTTATTTTAGTCCATTATGTTTTTTCCAGGTTCATCATTCATCGCTATATGTCATAGGTATTATAATTTAGCACAAATTTAAAATGATACAAATCGAACCTAGCCATTTTCTTTGGGTGCGCCAAATCGACCTCTATCCATTCCTACTTCTCCAACTTGGCAACTTAAAATGAGACAAATCGAACCCTAATTCTTCTTTTTGGGTGCGCCAAATCCGCCCCTGTCCATTTCCCACTTCTCCAGCTTAAAAACTTAAAATGGGACAAATCGAACCCTAACCATTTCGGCCCCCTGTCCATTCCAGCTTGGCAGTTAACCATTTCGGCCCCTGTCCATTCCAGCTTGGCAGTTAACGACCACACAAGCAACTTAATGTGACACGTCAGCCACTTCCGTTTGCATTTGACGAAGAAACTCACGAAGGGGCCGCCTTGTGTCACGATGACCATGGACGAGGGCTGCAGCAGTGCTTTTTTATTGTCAGAGGCTGCTATGTCGTTCGAAAAAATGAACAGGGACCGTGTTGATAGTTCACTCGCTTGGTGGCAACTGGCAAGAGTGATTCTCCGCTCACTTTTTTTTTAAAAAAAAAAATTAATTTCCAAAAGCTGAATGATAAATCGAACGGGATAAAACTACCAATTCATGAAATTTTCGGTAACACTGATTCTAAATTTGATAGTCCACCGTTGATTAAGTGTAGAATTTTAACAACTTTAAAGAAATTAACGCAATGAGTTGTGTGCTCGTCCAAAATCATTATTATAGTTATGGCGGAATGCTGTTCAAGAACTCTTTTATTAACTAAACAAAATAAAGAGGAAAAACTGCAAAAAACATAAAGAGAAGGAGCATGCAATTATGATCCCCATTCTACTAGGATTACCCTATATGGATAATAAAATTGAGTATGACAAATAGAGTTGCATTTCAATTACCTGAGTGAATTTTTATTGGAATTGTTTTATGACAAAAGAATCATAATTCACAAGTCCCAGATTATCATCCCGAATTTGGAAATGCTTAATTATGAATATTTACTAAAATATTTCATGAGCTGCTAATGCATTCATGTCAAAGAAATTCATCTGTCTTTTTTATTCTCGTCAATTCCAAACAAGACACAATAGTACATTTATGAAAAAACCATTGATGAGAAATATCTGTAATTCATTAACCAAGCAATACCCTTCCATTATAAAAAAATTTATTACATATTACATTAATCTCGTCGTAAAAATTTCGTCTATTTCCTAAGTACAAAACCAACAACATCTGTTTCTTAAGTACAAAACTAACAACTATATTCTAAATTTGCATTCAAATCTCTATCAACCATCTACGTCTATATAATAAATTAAACATAATAATTAATTTGTAGTTGATTGATACAAACTTGATTTGATATTGCTAATTTATTTAACCAGCAATACACATCCATACAAAACAATTTGATCGATGTGCTATCCAAATTTGGCAGTTATGTAACTGACAACATTAGGAGGCCTCGTGCTCGCTCAATCGATCAATAATTGTGTTGTACATCGTTGCAAATTCACCGTTAATACAGAACCCTTGTTCCACAGTGACAAAGTTAGAGTATTTAGCCAATAACTCATCCTTAAACCGTCAGCACAAACAGAAAAATGTGAGGCCATTCCCCTGAGATCCATTTGTTTACATCGAAACATAGGAGTGGCTAAACACATAATCTTCACAAGAAACTTTAAAATCTTGAAAATTTACATAACAGATCTTGGATTTGGAAGCAGAGGAAGAAAAGACTGAACCTGGTGGAGATAATTGTTGGTTGAATCGAACAATGTTTCTGAGTGTGCGCCGCTGTTCCTCTAGGGTTGTCACACCTCTAAAACAAAGATAACTTACAAATTAGGGTTTAAACAACTATTATATATAGACCCCGTAGCAGGTAGCGTTTAATTATCCTATTTAAAGATATTTACATTAATACAAAAAATATTTAAAATTAAGGTTTTTTTTCCTTTGGGAATTTAAATTTTAAACAAAAATGTTATGAATCACAGAAAAAAAAATGTTATGTGTACCATTTATCATATTAGTTATTATATACTTGTATATAAATAAATATATTATTTAATATAAAAAATTAAATATATATTTAATTTATTTTTAATGTATATTCTATATTTTAAATATATATGGTATATGAAATTAAGAAAATTTAGTCACCAAAAAAAAATTAAGAACATTTAAATTTAAAGATTCTTTCCTTTGGTAATTTAAATTTTGGACCTTAAATTTTAAGCTCTAAAAAATTTAGTTCTACTATTTACACACTATTTTAATAGATATTAAATTGACACCCGTATAAAATATGTCATTGATACATTAAATATTTTCCTCTCTTTGTGGTATCCTATAGTATTTTTTATATAGGTGTAAAATTAATATCTACTAAAAAAATATGTTGATAACATTATTCTAAAAAATTTGCCACCAAACTGACTACTATACATTTGTGTATAAATCCATGAATTATTACTTAGCTAAATTTTAATATTTATTTTATATTTTAATATGTATTTTATTAAAACAACTTATTTGATGATTGCTTTCTAAAAATAAAATATTAGAAATCGATAAAATTTTTTGCATTACCTAATAACAATAGAAGAAGGCACTGGACACAATTTAATTGGTTTTTTTTATTAGAAAAGTTCAAATAATAATTTTTTTTTATATTAATCAGCAATTTTGATTAGTATATATGTTATGTTAGTATTAATAGTGCATTTTGGATTTTTTTACATTATGTCCGGATTGATTAAATATTGGTAAAAAAAAAATACACTATATCATGCTTGTAACACTTGTTTTGTTTATATATTTTGGCATCCAGTACAATAATGCTGATAATTTTTGTTGAAAAATAGTATCTATTTTATTTTCAATAATGTAAAAAATAGACCTATTTATCTAACAAGATTATTTATTTTTATATTAAATAGAAGGTAAATAATGCTATAGAATTAATATTAGAGAGTAATTACGGAGTCAATAAATTCAATTAGAAGTTATCATTTAAAACACGTTATCATTCGAAATAAATACAAGTTATCATTTAAAACAGATTACAATTATCATCCGACCACCAACACCATCACAACTAGAACAACCTATCATCCGAAATTAATCAAAATTATCATTCAAAATTGACCAAAATTATTATTCGATTACCACCGCCGACAGCACCACCAACAACAACCTCACTACCGTATAAGCCCATGTCCCCTCCAAAAAAAAAAAAAAAACAAAAAGATAAAACAATTAAATTAAGGAAAAATACATATGTACCGTAACATTTATGAAATATACATTCCCTCCTAATTTTTGAATAAATAGTACAATGACGTCTCTATGTAAGTTTGACTAAGCTGATCGTAAAATTTTTTTTTTCTTCTTATTTTTCTTCTCATTCTAACTTATTTATTCTCTATTTTCATATTCTCACTTTATTTTCCTTTTCTCTTTTTTTTTCCCTTTACAATTGGGAGAATTAAATTTATGAATGTGTATCACTATACGTTTATTCAAACAAGGACTATTGTGTATTTCACAAATGTCATAATATAATTATACAATTTTTAAAAAGGTTAAAGACATATTTACCATTTTCTCTTAAATTAATTAGCATAGTTCTCACTTCTTACTACGTTATTACCAAGTCCCCTGACATTATATATTTATATGTTATGTTAAATTATTCGGTTTGGTTCTCATAGTTTTATAAATTTTTAATTAAATTTTTATATATATATTTTTAATTAAGCCTTTATATTATTTTAAAATTTATAATTAAATTTTTACTATAATCAGAATATTGAAAAAAATTTTAAATAAATAAAATAAAAGTGATATTTACCAAAATACGTCGTGCTGAAAATATTTATCAAAATATATTAGATTAGTAGTACCGGTCTGTTTCAGATCGGTATTGAGTTATTTTCAATACCGGTCCGGACTGATAATGAATCAATTTTTTTAAAAAATTACAATCAATATCCCAATACTGAAAATAATTCAGTACTGATCCGAATCGGTATTGGTTAAAAAAATTGAAAAGAGAAAAAAATTGCTTCAGTAGAAGCGGACAGTAGAAGAGAGAGTACCTCTCATCAATTATCACCATCAAAATAAAAAATAAAAAGGTAAACATTGCTGAACTTTCTAACTTCTAAGGTGGTTCTTGATGACCCAGGCTGAGACTGCAGATCTCCATCTACGAAGCGCTTCTATGGAACGATCCTTCGGTTCCAATTCAAGATCCTTGAGATACTTCTGTGGAATAATAATCCAAATCGCAAGGTTTAATTAGTCCTGTAGAGTAACAGTGATTTGGGAGGAAAATTTTAATTTTGAGTAGTAGAATGAGTGAGTGGTGTGGTTTGTAGTTAAAGACTTTTAAAGTGAAAGAGAAGGTAACGTTACAGTCTTGGGAAGGGGAAGGTAAGGGGGCAGCAATAAAGTTAATTAATTAAAATAATAGAGTTATTTCAATTTCAAAAAATGGAGCTTTGAAGTTTCAACCAACGTTCCTTCTCTTTTCTCTCTCTATATTGGGAAGATATCTATGCTTTCTACCAATGTTCCTTCTCTTCTCTTCTCTCTCCACAGTACCTTTATGTTTGTCAGTCTCACCGTCTCCAAGATTCTCTGTCTATCAGTGAATATTTTTTTATAATAGACTAAAGTCAGTATCGGTTTAGACCGGTATTGAGTTATTTTCAATACCGATCCAAGACAATACTGAACCTAAATTTTATAAAAATTTTCAATTAATACTGGTCTGGATTGTCTTGGATCGGTATTGAAAATAATCCAATATCGATTCAGATCGATACTATTAATATAATGTATATCAATAAATATTCCCAAAATAATATATTTTAGTAAATATCATTTTTATTTTATTTATTTAAAATTCTTTTCCTAGAATATCATATACTATAAATATTTTGTTATATAAGGACATATTTTTAATATTTAACGTTTTTATTACCGTAAAACCTTAATTGTAAAATCTAATATTGCATAATCGAAAGGTAGAGACTAACAAAATAATCAAATATATATAAAACCATGGTATTGGTAAGTATACATAAAAAAAAATCTATCTATTATCTAATATATAATTATGCAATTAAAATGTGCTATATAAAACTCTCTCATTATAATTAAAATCAAATTTTTTTCTCCAAAATTAAGGAGCTCTCTCATTTCTCCTTTTTCTCTATCTCACTCCTCAATTTAACAACTAAAATGTGCCACATGACATTCTCTCATTGCAATTGAAATTGATTTTTTCCCTTTAAAATTAAGAAACTCTCTCCATTCTCCTCTTCCTATCCTCTTTCTCTATCTCCATCCTTAATTTAACAACTAAAATATGCCACGTGACACTCTCCCATTACAATTGAAATTAAATCTTTCCCTCCAAAATTAAAGAACTCTCTCTTTTCTCATCTTCCTATCATCTTTCTCTATCTCACTCCTTAATTTAACAATCAAAATGTGCCATATGTCATTTTCTCATTGTAATTGAAATTAAATCTTTCCCTCCAAAATTAACCGTTCTCTCCTTCATCTTCTCCATATCCTATTTCTCTATCATCTTCCTTAATTTTCTAACCAAAATATGCCACATGTCACTTTTTCATTATAATTGAAATAAAATTTTTAATCCAAAATCAATGAGCTTTCTAATTCTTTCTCTTCCCAGCTTTCTTTTCTATTTCCATTCTTCATTCTCCATTTCATTTTTCTTATATTCTTCTTATTCTATCCTTTTATATTTATAATATTTATAGTTCTATAATATATCAATAATGTGACAATAATTAAAATATGGCACATAATTTAACAATTAGATTAGAATATTTTCTTCCAAAATTAATAAGTGGTTTTACTCCCTTCATCATCTTCTGTGTTCCGCTCTCCCGTTCTTTATTTATTTCTATCATTCACGCTCTATTAACTATATAATATATTTATAGTTCTATAATTTATATAAATAATCTATAATTTTATAACGAATTTTTTTTACTATTTTGACAACAACTTTGTTTATTTATCTTTCTCATTTTCTCCATCTCTTTCTCTATCTCTTAATTTTTCCAAATTTAAAAAGTTCCTTCATAACTCACTTTCGTATCTTTTATCACTCTCTATTGAATATCTATTTACCTCGACAAATTAATCATTGAACTATCTTGATTGACTAATTGTTTACTGAGTTACCACTAAGTGACTTCCAAAAATTTATCTGTCAATAATCCTGGTCAACCACCCCCAGCTTATCCCAACAAATTGCCAACTGACCTTAACAAGCACTTTCAGGCTTCCAACTAACCTAGGGATGTTAAAAATCCTCATGAAGTGGAGATTCTCGCGGGTACCGTCCTGAATGGAGACACGGATGCGGGAAATTTTCCTTGAGAAAATGGAGATATGATAAAATTCCTACGAGGCAAGCACAAGGACCTTAGCCGGGATCCCTACCCCGACCTTGAAATTCTCGAATAATTTAAAGTATTTAAAATATCCCTATTAAAAACTTCAAATTCGTAATATTATTACGGGCAAAAATACTAGTTAACTATTAAATTAGTTATCTTCCGTTATCAACAGATTTCTTTGATTAAATAAAATAAAGTGGAAAAACTAAATCATAAAGAGAAAGAGCATGCAATTGTGATTCCCTTTCTACTAGGATTACCATAGATGGACATCTTCTGTTATAAGGGTTTAACTAATATAAAATCTATATCTATATCTATATCTTGATGTATTGCTGAGCATCTACCTCCTCATAAAGCATGTGCTGTCAACCTTGCAAGTACCTACTATGGCGGGAACAAAGTTTTGGTTCCCTGAAGCATGAGGTGTCATGTAAATATCTCTCTAAGAAGGATTTTGCTATGGCGGGACATAAAATTTTGGTAGCTATACTTAAACTTGCCGCTCCTCCTATGTTAACCGGTTTCATGCCATTTATAGCATCTAATAGGTGGCAGCCGCTCTGCCTAATTTGTCCCTCTGTCATGCTCCCAATTTTCCACGACTACAGAGGTTTTTAATGGTTGGGTCGGTGGAAATTAAATTGAGATGAATTAGTTATATATAAATAAGAAAACATACAAGGTTTCCTTCATCCTTGATCTCTCCACAGTTGACACTCCATTGAAGCTTTCTCTTTCTCCGCCTCCGACCTTTTCTACCCTGTTCTCACCTCAGTTCAGGTAGGTAATATTATTGTGTTGCTACAATGTATTCTGCTTTATCGTTCGAATCTATTATGCTCTGTCTTTCTTTTCAAATTTTCAGGACCTTAGAACTAATGGAAGCGGGTCTGGAAGGGAGGAATGATTCACTTCTCTGTTACGATGCCACAGGAGCTGCAAAATAAATACGTTTACTTCTGTAACCATTTATCATTTGTGATGTATCAGCAAGCAAGCACCGAGTTATTTGCCGATGATGTATCAGCCGCGGGACCAAAGGGTGAACGCGAAGTTGATGAGAGCGTAGTTTCGGCCAGGAATATGTTTTCCAGTGTTATCACGGCCAGGGATGGATGAGCTTGTCCAGCTCGACCTCCTCTCTAATAATCATGTGTGGTAGGTGAGGAAGCAAGAGGAATTAAGGTTAGTTTGGCTTTTGGAGAAGCAGGGCAGTTGATTCACTGCAATTGTGTCGTACCAATTGAAGCTAAGTGGTTGCCAGGTGAGGCCGACATTAATTGCAAGTTAAGTGGTAATATGTCTAGATTTGAAAGTCAATGAAAGAGGCGATCGACATACAGACATGAATGGTGAGATACTGAGATAGCGAAGAAAAGAGGGGGATTATTGCTGTGATATATAGATCCAGATTCTTCACCCTGTCTAACATAGTATTGTTCCATTGAAAAATGGTATGAATCAATCCAAATTTCCTTTTGGTATAACAGAAGAAATTTAACAAAAATAATAATAATAATAATAATAATAATAATAATAATAATTATCGAGTTGTCTTCTAATGTAGGCTTCATATTTCAATCTAAAAAAACAAATAAAGAAATTTGTGGTCAATTTTTTAGTATTTGGGAAAAAAAGTTTGTAGTTGCATGGTAATATAATATATATTTGGTGAACATACTTTAAACATATTTATAACTATTTGGTTCAATTTATTTATAATTTATAATATAAATAAGAGTAGTGATGATAATGAATCTTAATTCCATTCTCTTAATTATTCTCATAAAACATAAAGTATAAAAAATTTATTAATTGTCCTCATGATTCAAAGAGTAAAAATTTAAATATAATTTTATATTTTAAAAATATAAAAAAATAAAATACTTCAAAAAATTATTTAAATATTAAGAAGATAAATTAGGCCTCTAATAAAATAATTTGTGCCACTAATTTTCATGATTGCCTTGCACTTACAGTAAACGTTTTACTTTTATTACATACATTTACTACAACAATGCATAAATAAGCTTCTACAGATTTTATTAGCTCTAAGTATTGAATAAATAAGCACATTATTTTCTTTTTTATAAAAAATGTTTCAAAAACATAGAAAAATACATATATATTTTTACTACTCAAAATTTACCGAGCGATGCTCGGGCATTATACTAGTTGTGTATAACAAAGAGAGGTGCATTTCAATTATCTGAGTCACAAGTCCCAGGATTATAACCCCTGTTCAGACTTGAAAATGCTTAATTATGAATATTTACTAAAAATATTTCAAGAGCTTCTAATGCATTCTTGTCAACGAAATTCCTGCTTTTTTTTCTCATCTATTCCAAACGAGGCATGAATAATTAGCACGGAAGCTAAGGCATATCAAGAATGCAACCATCTTCCATTTTTAACCAAACATATTGATGTGAATTACATAAGTATTTCATTAATCATGATGTTCCAAATTTAAAATTATAAGCAACTTTATACGGTTTAATTCATTAACCAAACAATACCCATTCATTAACTAAGAAATTTCTTTTACATCAATCCAAAGAGATTAAACATATAAATGTTTAGCTAAATTAAACACAGACAATTTTTATCTATTATATAAAAGAGAAAATACAAAATAGAGAATAAAATTATTCTACGAAGCAAAACTTCCACCATTGAATTTTTATTGTACTCCAATCAATCAAAGATACGATGATACAAAATACAATTTCATAAAGAATTTTATCTATTGTCTACTTCAAGAACAAAAACCTAACTTTAATTTTGCATTCAAATTTCTATCAATCATCTACGAAGCGCAACTTTAATTTTGCATTCAAATCTCTATCAATCATCTAAGTATTTAAATTTCTCCGGATATTACTTGTTTATTTAACCAGCAATACCCATCCATATAAAATTATTTGATCCATATGTAAGTGACAACATTAGGTGAAATTATTCAAAATAACCCATCAATGAAGTAAGTCACTTGTAACTTCATATTTGCTCAATCAATCAATAGTTGAGCTGTATATGATTGCAAATTCACCGTTAATACAGAACCCTTCTTCTTCCGCAGGCTCGAGGTTAGAGTATTTTGCCAATAACCCATTTTCAAACCGTCAGCAAAAACAGAAAACTGTGAGGCCATTTCCCAAAGATCCATTTGTCTACATGGAAAAATACGAGTGACCAAGTACATAATCTTCACAAGAAACTTTAAGATCTTGAAAATTTACATGATAGAGCTTGGATTTGGAAGCAGAGGAAGAAAAGACTGAACCTGGAGGAGATAATTGTTGGTTGAAATCGAACAATGTTTCTGATTGTCCGCCGCTGTTCCTTGTGGCTTGCCACTACAAAGATGTTACGATTTGCAAATTAGGGTTTAACAACTAATATATTTATAGGCCCAGCAGCGTTTAATTATCCCATTTAAAGATATTTAAATTAATCAAAAAATAAGGGTATTTAAATTTAAGTTTTTTTCCTTTTTGGTGATTTAAATTTTAAACAAAAATGTCATGTATATTGTTGACAATATATATTATTTAATTTATTTTTAATGTGTATATTATATTTAGCATGTATTTTATATGGAACTAAAGGATTTAAATTTAAGAAATTTTCTTTTGGTAATTTAAATTTTAAGTAAAATATTATGTGAGCACACAAAATTAGTTATTAAATTAATTATTATATATTTGTGTATAAAAAATATATTATTTAACTAATTTTTAATATATAATTTATATTTTAATATATATTTTATACTATTTAATGACTAATTCTAAACCATGTTAGAAATATTCACAGTCAACGTATTGCCTAATAACATTAGAAGAAGTTAGTTAACACTTTGATATATATATATATTTTTTAGAAAAGTTCAATTTCTCGCCATTTTTATTTATATTGGTTAGTAATTTTAATTAAATTATACATTTTGTTAATATCAGTAGTATATATACTTGGGATTTCTTTTACATTTAGCTTGTAAAATATACTAATTCATTAAATATTGGTAAAAAGAAAATTAAATTGTATCAAGCTTGTAACACTTGTTTTGTTTATATATTTTGGCATAGAGTACAATGATTATAATTTTTGTTGAAAAACTACTATCTAATTTTTTTTTATTATTGTCTATAAGTTTCGTAAGCCTTGTGTATGGATGAAATATTTCTTCAAGTTAAAAAAAATATATATATACAACTGTTTTCCAACGAACCTTTCTTTCTTCTCTTTTTAAAAAATAAAATAAAATGAAATTATGTATTTCCTTTATTTATAATTTTTCTTCTTTAAACGTGGCGTATCCTTGTTATAACAATTTAACAAAGAGACAAAACAAATAAATTATTGAGCATAGTTCTCGCAACGTTATCACCAAGTCTCCTGGCATTATATATTTATTAGTATATATTTAACCATGCTATAACATAAAAAATTAATCAACAAATTAATTATTTAATTATTTGATGATGAGATGTAATTCATACGACGACTTGTTCTCTCGTTATAAGAAATCACAAATTCAAATATCACTTAAAAGACACAATAAAAAAGTATTTATTTAAAATTATATTAAAATTTTAAAATACATTAACAATAAAAAGTAACTTAAACACTAAATATAACCTGCTATGATATCGATACTATTTCTAGACGCTTTCTGTGGAAAGGCACTACTGAGGGAAGGTATATGAGTTTAGTTAATTGGAAAAAAGTTGTCATTTCCCGTAAATTTGGTGGGTTCGGGATTCGTGATTCAAGGTCCGTGAACTTATCTCTTTTGGAAAAACTTATTTGGTAACTTCTTCAGCAAAAAGATAAACTTTGGGTGAATCTGCTTGTGAGTAAATACAACTTCAAGCCTTGGGATTGGTCTTCTCTTTCTACTATTCATGGTTCTTGTGTGTGGAAAAGCATCGTCAAAGCTTTTCATGAGTTACAAGAAGGCTTCGAATGGAATATTGGTAATACTTCTCAATCTTTCTGGTTTGGTTCTTGGCTCCCCATTGGCCGGTTTGGTGAACATGTTCCCTATATTCATATATCTGATTCTGATCTTACTATTGATGATGTCTAGTCTGACAATAGTTGGAATTTTGGCATGCTTGCTGCTCCTCTTTCTGAAGCTTTGCAGGTTTACATTAACAGCTTTCAAACAAGCTTGTCTCACCTTGATGATTCCTCCTGATTATGGTCTCACTCCCCTTCAAAGGCTTACATGGCTAGAGAAGATTATTTTTGGTTAGCTAGGAGGCAATTCAATTGGCAGGAATTTGAAAATTGGCTTTGGATTTGGAGATTAAGGGTTTCAGAGAAGATCAAGTGTCTCATGTGGCTGTGCCTTCATGAAGCTATCCCTACAAATGAGATGCGGTTCATGAGAGGTATGTCCCAAAATAACCTCTGCCCCAGGTGTAACCTTTATCCAGAAACTGTTCTTCATTGTCTTTGGAATTGTCCTATGGTTCGCTGCATTTGGAATAATATGAATTTGGGTTCTTCAGTCTTGTTTTCTCTAGTGGATATAAAAGACTAGTTCTGAAATGGTATTAAACTTAGTGAGTTCAAGTTCTGCTCCACTCTTTGGTGGGTTTGGAGGGATATAAATAATTCTATTTTCAACCCCAATGATGTTTGGTCTTCTTTAAAGGTTAAGTCTCTTATTGCCTCTTTAGCCAAAGAACTCTTCTTTATTATAACTTGCATCCGGCTACTTTACCTGTTTCCCTTCTTGTGGATTGGGCACCACCCACTGGTTCTACGATGAAAATTAACTGTGATGCTAGCATGATAGAAGATAAATCTTTGACTGGGTTTGGTTGTTTAATCAGATCTTCTAATAGGGCTTGGATTAAAGGGTGTTTTGGTATCCTTCCTATCTGTTCATCGCTGCGAGGAGAGCTTTTTGCAATATGGAGGGGGTTACTTCTAGCGTGGGAATATGGTCTCCGGGATGTAATTTTAGAAACGAACAATCTTGATGCCTACTTAGCAGCGCAACGTCAGTCGGATCATGTTCATGCAGCTAACAGAGATTTGATTATTAAAATACATGAGGTTCTCTCGTGGAATTGGAATGCTGAAGTTGTTCTTATTCAGCGATCTGCCAATATATCAGCTGATTATTTAGCTAGACATGCCACTAGGTCTAATCTGAAATATATGTTGAGCTCCTTGAACCTTTGCCTGATATGGTTTGTGATTTGTATTGTGCTCATAGCTCCTCTGCTGTGATGCACTAGTTTTTTCTTTGTTTATTTAGTAAAAAAAAAAAAAACACTAAATATATCATAAGCAAATCCAATGTATATGGTAACTGATTTGGTGTTTTGTGGTATTTAATTAGCATTTTTTGTTTAGAATACATGAGGCCGTCCTTAGTTGTGTAGGACAAATGTATGCTTTATGGCTATTGCAAGTTGCAACCCTTGTAAACTTCTCCAGAAACTCTTATATATGTCCATTATGTTAATCTCAATATAATCGTATACTACTCATCATCCCAACAAGAGAAAGTGCTTAATTAGCTTTATTAATTAAGGATGGCTCTTTCTCGTACTCTCATAATAATCCTTGTTGCATTGTCTACCATCTTCTCATCAACCATAGCTGAAGATGAAGAATACATAGTTGGAGATTACTATGGTTGGAGAACATTCTTTGATTACCAAGCTTGGGCTGCAAACAAGAATTTCTATGTTGGGGACCGGATTGGTACTTTAACTCATTCAATTATTCATAGACTTAACTACTCTTAGTCACAATTCATCTATATTTTTTAATTTATATATTTCACTTTTGAGATAATTATCATAGAACAATTGTTTTTTTTTTTAATTGTATTAGAAATAAATACCCTTTTAACAAAATTGATACATCGTATTAAAATAATTAAACTCATCTAGATGTAAATTATATTTAGAGATGCAAGTTTATTTAATGTACCTGTTTATTTAAAGAGAATACTTCAAGCCTCAAGGGGTAATAAGTTTTATTTATATTGATTAGTAACTTTGACTAACACCATGCATTATTTTGGTGTATTCAAGACAATATATATATCTAGTAGATTATACCAATTATATATACTGTTTATTTAAAAGAGAAGAGTGTTACATCACCAGCATAATTAATATCTTTTACCAACAGTTAATCAACCCGTACATTTTTATTGGCTAATATAAAACAGAAAAGACCACAATACACTATCTCAAAGTGTATATACTGGCCAATTAAATAAAAATCCTAGTAATTCATTTTCGTTTTGTTTGCTTGTTTTTTGTTTGTTTATTTTCAGTCAACAAAAAAAAATTCTAATAATTGAGTATTTCTCTTTTCAAAATAGATGAAATTTAAATACAATTAATTTCATTAAAATTGATAAATAAAAATGGGTCGTCAAATATATTAAATTATTCAAGAATATTTACTTCATGTAAAAACTTTAGGTAGGTCTCCACTTTTAACTTATATATATTTAAATTAAGAATTATTATATGTGTATCATTGTATACATCTGTGCACATCATTTAGCAATACAAAAAAATATAAATATTAGCACAAAAAAATAATATTTCTATATTAATGTTTAAATTTTTCCGTGTTGTTAAATGACACGTGTATAATACTGCATATAATATTACTGTCAAACTAAAATGATGAAAGCAATCAATATTAGAAACTATATACTCGTGTTAATTAATGTACGATTGAAACAATTTGCAGTGTTCAACTATCTTCCTGGATGGGACAACGTGGTGAAGGTGACTCCAGAAGACTTCATAACGTGCACAGTTTCTCCAGATGCAATAACATTGAAAAGTGGACATGATGAGATTAGATTGGAAGACACAGGGGCAAGATGGTACATTTCAAGCGTTAGCGATCACTGTAAATTAGGACAAAAGCTTGCAATATATGTTCGGCCAGCAAGGTCTCCACCTGCACCTGCACCAGCATGGACTCCTATAACACCTTCTGCCGAGCCTCCTTATTATTTTCCACCACAAGTGGGACCTACTCCAGCAGCATCTGCACCGTGGAGTCCTATAACACCTTCTGCTGAATCTCCTTATGCACCGCGTAAAGTACCTGCACCAACCACACATGCACCGATGAGTCCTATGACTCCTTCAGCTGAACCTTCTTATTATTATGTACCTACAGGGCCTCCTGCACCTGCACCTTACTCTCAATCTCATTCTGCTTCATGGACTAATGATTTCTCTGGCCGGTTTGCTCGATCCATGCCGAAGAAACCATTCAAAATATTTCATTAAAATTTGATAGTGTTTGAGGATCATATGTTATATGTGATGTTTTCGATGGCTTATTAGGAGGCTATTTTTCTAGTCATTAGTCATTAATAATAATAATGAGAAATGTGATTATAGATGAATAGAATGTATTTGTAAACATATTATTACTAGTGATATCTATTTTCATTTGGTCGTTATAGCGAGATATTTGCATCGTGAAATATATGTGATATGGGCAATTTCTTTTAGGTCGAGACTCTTGAACGATCCGAAGAAAAAAGCTAAGAGGGAGCATACAAACCAAAGAAACATCAAAATAACAAGTAGTAATACAACACCAATACTATTTCCTTGTTATATTCGGCATGGTCGTCAACAACCATAGAAAATAGTCTCTATTCCAGTATTCCATTCCGTAAATTCACAAGTAACAAACAAGGCAAATACTGCACAATTTTCACTTTTTCCTATACACTATGCATACATTATCTTGTTATTCAATAACACCTAATCTCTGCTTAGACGATCCTTAATGTCAACCTCGTCCATAACTATCTAACACAAATCTTAGCAATTTTCAACATCTCTAGAGCATCTTGCTTCGTCTCTCTGGCCCAAGGTTGCAAGAGCATCTTTTCATCATCACTTTGCGTTGCCATTAGTAATGCCACTACTTATCACTGGCTATTATTGCCTACCTTTATTCATTCTTTTCTGCTAATAATGTAGTCACATTTTCTATTTATTTCAGTTAAAAATATAATTATTTATGTATTTATTTTGTTTAGCTTAAATTTTTGGGTTCAGAACAACTACAACTTTTTTAACATATCCCTGTTCTGACACAAAATTAAGAGAAATTCACTTTTTATTATTGAAGGAGAGATACATTTTATTCCAACTCGGATCCTAATGCGTTACTGTGTTCCTCTTATCAGGAACTCCAAATAACCAATATAAAAATAAGATAAATATTTATTAATTTATTTTTTATTTTTAATTAATTCAAAAGTGGAACCACAATCAAAATTAAAGTTAGTTCTTTTCATTGGAGTATAAAAGGAAGTTTTAAGTTTCTATTTGTTATTTATTATGCAAAAATAAATATAAAATTATTTTTTATAACATGTTTTAAGTTCGAATTGCTATTAGGATAATCACAGTTTTTTTAGATTTTTTTTTAATATAAAAAACAGTATTTCATTCTATTAGAATAATAAAATGAATATATGAGAGGATGAATCCAACTTGAACAACCAAAAAATAACAAAGAAAGTGAGAATTCTACATAATCAAAATATCATAATATAAATTACTAAAGAAGAGAGAATACATAAATGAAAAGCAAAATTAAAGAGGATGACGTTGGTGGTATTCTTGGATCAAATTCTTAGCCGATTGAAGAATTAGATCTGGAGAATCAGCAACGCCTTCAAATATTCGAAAATTGTGATGGTTCCAAAATTTCCAGAGAATCGTAGCAATCAGACTAGCTCGTCTTTTGATCTTAGAAGCATCCAAAACTATGAAAGTTTAATTTCTTCCTCCCTCACAGTAGGATTAGTATTCTTCAGCAGACAAATCGACCATAATAGTTGAATTGTATTGTGTGACACATGAAAATGATAAGAAAATAAGGATTATTTCTCAAAACCCTATTAGAGCATATCAAAATTTAATAACATATTAAAATTCTAGCAGGACATATTAAAGTACTAAAAGAACTCTATTAGAACGAAAAAAAAAAATCCTAATAAAGCACAAGAAAAAATCCTAGCATAGCACTAGGACAAACCTAGCAGAGCTTATACGTTTTGTTGAAGCTAAGAATAGACAGTTTTTTTAGAATGAAAGCATGAAAAAGAGTGCTGATGTTATAATTAGTTATAACCAAGTTTTGATTCTTTGCATATATGACCTTGGAATTCCATATATATTTGGTGTCTTTGTATTATAATAATTATAGAATTGATCTATAGTAGTAATCTTAATAGTTTGTATATATATGTTACCTATAAACTATTTAAAAAATTGTTGACCAACATTATTGTTGGATTTTTTCACAATAACATTGACAAAAATGACTTTTTTTTTCCACTAAAATTACTGTGGAAATTTCAACGGCAACGTGAAGAAAAATCTAACTACAATGACAAAAATATTATATGCGTGCATACAAAAACAAAAACAACTTTTATATATCTTTATATAAATAGATGTACTATTTAAATCATTTTTCATATTTATTTTGTATTTGATTTGATGGGGGATATTTTTTGTACACCTAATGCTAATATAGTTGCGGTAATAATAATTAGGGTAAACTACTAATATTATCTTTAAAATTTTTAAAAATAAACAAAAATGACATCAAATTTTAGTAATAACAAAATTTCTTCCAATTATTTAAAAATGTGATAAAATTGTTCAATTTTTTATTTTTTGTTACTTTTGACATATAACAAAAATATATTTTTTATTATATTTTAAATAATTGATTTTTATCGAATTTAAAAATTTTCAAAAGCAGTTTTCCCGATTAACTTTGATAATTACCTAATAGTCTTCTAAAGAATACTGTGGTAATCTATAAACCTATATATAAATAAATAAATAATATAACTTTTGTACATGCATGTTTGCAATTTATTTGCAAATTAAACATAGGAATCAGCGGGAAAACATTAAGTGACAGCGCAGAGAGCAGGCCCCAAGACAAGAAAATACTCATTTCTTGCTCGCACATTGAACAAAGAATGAACAACCATATTTCTTTCCCTTAATTAATTAAAATTGGTTCATAGGATCATTCTATTCACACACCATTGACCCCAATCACTTGATGATTACTGATTATTACAACACAACTTGCATTGTTTCTTTTCGATTGATATAAAAATGATTAAAAGTTCTAGTGAAAGCCGACTATAGCCGAATCCTTCCATTCCCATTTTGATTCTTCTATGCACACATTATTTCGATGCAACCAATTTTGTGAGTCCTATTATATATACACCAAGTTGAAATGCGAATTGATGTGAGTTAACAAATATTCATTCTATCTACCAAAAACATACATATACATTATTATATATAGTTTTATTAAGTAATAATAGTTACTAACTCTTTTTTTTGTTCAAATCAAATAATATGGCTTCTGTTGTTGCTCGAGTAGCATTCTTTGCAATTTCTATGGTTTTGCTTTCATCATTTGCTTCTGCAACTGAATACGTTGTTGGTGATGACAAGGGATGGACTCTTGATTATAATTACACACACTGGGCTCAAGATAAAGTTTTCGTTCTTGGCGATGTCCTTGGTATGTTTAAATTTTTTTTTTGGTTTAATTATTTTGCTAGTTCATATAATTTTATTAGATTTGCGATTAGATTTTATATTTTTTCTTACCTTCTAATTTGGCTCTTACATCTTACAAGATTTTATAATGAAGTTCTATTGTAACAAAAACTTTATATATAACAAAATATTTCATTATATAAAACAAATATTTCTTTACATCTTTTAAATATTATTTTATTTGTGTAGTGTTCAAATACAACAATAACAGCCACAATGTGTTGAAAGTGAACCAAACATCTTACAAGGAATGCAACCCCTCTGAGCCAATCGGATCATACCAAACCGGCTATGATCAGATCCCGCTTCAAACCACCGGAAAGAAGTGGTACATATGCGGCATCGGAAAGCATTGCGCTGAACATCAAATGAAGTTTGCCATCAATGTTCTCGACCACGCCCCCGCCCCCGCCCCTAGTTCTTCCGTCTCTCTTCTCTTTTCTCTTCCTATGGTGGTTGCAGCTTCCTTGATTGCCGCTGCGGCCATCTTCGCTTGATGAAGAGAGAAGATTAGCCCGTGGTGGTGGCGGTGGTATTGATGATGAATTTCTTGATGAAATTTTAATTATTGTTTTGTGTTGTTATGGAAAAAATAACAAAATAAGATGACTCTGTGTATGAGTTTGGCAAGATGTATGTTTTTCCTTATTGTAGCTTCTGCAAGTGTTGAGTTTGTTTTTCTTAATTTTACATCATTATTACATGGTTGTTCAATACTGAATCATGATAATTAATTTTAATTTTAATTTTACTTTTATATATTATATCTCATCAACATGTATTTGCGTGGTGATTTTCTTTAGTATGTATTAACCTGATTTTTTTTTGGTGTCTATGTATTAACCGATTAATTATCTGCAACATAACATACAACGCGAAAATTTTAAAAATATTTACTATATATAAGGAGGCAAGGGTGTCAAAAATCCCCGCTCCGTAATGAGACCCAAACGTGTCGCTAGAGATGAGAGGAGGACAAAATTTTTCTAAGATAGTTGTGGATCCTAAACGGATTTCCGTCTCGACCTCTTGAATAATTTGAAATATTTAAAATATTTTTATTTATTAATTTTTAATGTAAGTCTTTTAGTTATTTTATATTTCATTATGATCATATGATGTATTATTTTTTTTAAGATGTTGGATTTTAAATAATTTTTTATTTTGCATAAGATGTATTTAAATGATATTTTACTATATTAATATTTTTGTATTACTTTATTCAATTTTTTAAATTTTTTTAGTTTTTATTAAAATTTCTATTAAAATTATAAAAAAATGAATAATTAAGAATTCATGAAAAATGAAGAATCGTCCGCAAGAAATAAGGGACGGTTGAAAATTCCCCGTGACGAGAACATGAATTGATTTAGGAGATGGGAAGCAGGAAGGCATACCCCGCCTCACCTCATTGACACCTTATTATTGAGATATGCACAATAAAAATTTTAGGCTTTAAATGAGAGGCGTATGATTAGAGAATTGCTATGTATTATATCTTTGTCTTTAAAGTTGATTCTCAGTGAAAAATGGTGTTGTATGTATTTTCACAAAATTGTACCCTAAGAAAACAATAGAAATTACATTTGCACGTTAAAGTTTAGTCACTAAATCAGTCATTAAGTATTTATTTATAATAAATATATGTATTGTTTAAGTTATTTTCAATATATACTTTATATCCATGTTTGGCACTTCTTGAATTAGGCTCAATAACGGACCAGAACACTGGGCCAATGCTAACCGATTGTCCGACTTATGCGTGCCAAACGATAAGCCCGGAAAATATCAGATATTTAGTCCGGAACCAACCATATCCCCAAACCATCGGACCTACCACGGGTATATAAGGGACGAGACCAACTCTCCCCCAGGCATGTTTCTAAACCCTACCCAATTACTGTGCTCCCAAAGGCTCCCAAATCCTTATTTGGCGATCCTTCCTTAGCGCGCTTCCAACCTTTCACATCAACTCCCAACATTCTTCCTTGGTACATCTGGTTACTCCGGGAGTCCCAAACCCCTTGAAGGTACATTTTGTACATTAGCGCCGTCTGTGGGGACTCTCCAACACAACCGACAATGGTGAACCAAGACGAAGAAGGAGTCGTTTACTCCGACCGTTCTGGCGATGAACGACAACAACAAGGTCAACAACAAGACCAACAACAAGACCAGCAACAAAGAAACTTGGACCTCAACGCGGCGGCGAACGGAAGCACCGCGTCGAGAAATCGGAACGTGGAATCGGGTAGGACCCAGAACGGTCAACCCAAACCACACGACGATAACTCCAGAGGCCGAAGGAGCTCCAGCGCCTTTGACAGACTGGGTCGGGCAGGTCTTGAACCGAATCCTTTTGGAGGGATCGGCTCGGAGTAATCCCACATTACCCAAGAACTACGACATCACATGCAGGCGATGGAACTTCAGGTCCAAGAACTTCGCAAGGAGAATCTTGACCTCAAGAACGTCACTAAAGATTTGAGGTGGCGACATCGATCACCTCCTCGACATCGTTCCCGCTCCAAATCTCGATCTCCGCCTCGGAGACATCAACGTACCCCACCTCGGCGAAGTCGTCAGCCGAGTAGTTCGAAAGATCGCGACTCATCTGCAGATGAATCCCGCGAGGCAAGGCGAAAACCTCCTTGCCGCTACAAGAGAACCAGAGGCCGAAAAGGGACTTCGCCAGTGGACGGCCATACCCCATTCTCAAGTCGGGTCCTCAAAGTTCAACTTGCTAAAGGCTTTACAAAGCCGACTGACATGAAGTACGATGGGTCGACTGATCCCATTTCCACCTTAATGATTTTGAACACCGAATGATTTGCGATGGCGTTGTTGATGAGATCAAGTGTCGAGCCTTTCCGGTGACCTTGACCGGTTTAGCGGGACAATGGTTTATGTCCCTGCCGGCAGGCTCCATCTCCACCTATTCAGAAATAAGGGAGCTATTCCTTAATGAGTTCACGACGAGCATTGACAGTCATAAGCACCCAATTAACCTCCTAACCGTCGTTCAGAAGCCCCACGAGACCACGATGAAGTACATTGAACGGTTTAATGCTGAATGCAAAACCATCGATGGATTGGTTGATGGAGTAGCAAGTTTATGCCTAACCAACGGCCTTGCTAATGATGACTTCAGGAAACAACTCATCGCCAAACCGGTATAAACTCGAAAGGAAATGCAAGCAAAAGCAAAGGAGTTTTTCCACTACGAAGAAGTAAATTAGATGGTAGCAGCCACCAAAAGCCAACAAACTCAAACGGCTCCCCAGGGTAATACTACAACATCACACCCCAGGGACCACCAACGTGATCACGGACCTAGGGGAAACCCAAAGTTCACCAAGCAGAAGTATGACCATTATACCCCGTTGATAGCTTTGATCACAGAAGTATACCAACAAATCTCCGACAAGGGCATCCTACCTCGAGCTAGACCTCTACGAGGAAGGACTCAAAATGCTAAAAACAAGTCTCTATTTTGTGATTACCACCAGGGATACAGACACAAAACGCAGGATTGTTATTATTTGAAGGATGCCATCGAATAAGCTATCAGGTGCTGATTCTAACATTATGTTCCGACATGCCTTCGATGTGTTGGGATTTAAGGATCACAATCTGAAAATCCATCAACCAGGAGTCATGAGACTCGGCGACCACTTCATCAAACCTAACAGAAGCATCGACCTTCCGATTTCAATCGGAACCGGAAGTTCCCGGAAGACCGTTATGGCCGAGTTCGTCGTACTAAAGGACTCGATGGCCTACAATGTTATTTTGGGAAGAAAAACAATCAACGACTTCTCTGCTGCCGTATTCACTAAGTTTCTGGTGATGAAGTATGAAACAGACTCGGGTGAGATCGGAACCCTCTACGGCGATCGTGTGATGGCCGAAAAATGCAATCATAATAGCCTTGCTCTACGATCCCGATCTCAAGAAGCCTCCGACGTTTACTTAGCCGATCTCGATGCCAGCGTAGAAGAACAGCCTCGGCTGAAGCCGGACGGCGACTTGGAAAAAATCCAAATCGGTGATTCCTTAGAACGTCATACGTTTCTAAACCGAAATCTACCATATGAACTCAAGCAGCAACACTCAGAATTCCTTAAGAAGAATGGAGACCTATTTGCCTTCACCCCAGCCAACATGCCGGGAATTGACCCGTCGGTCATGTCAGATTCTTTTGCCATTGATCCTAAGAAGAATGGAGGCGCATGTTGGATGAAAGAGCTGAAGAAGTAAAAAAACCAAACTAAGGTACTTCTCGAAGCAGGGTTCACCCGATAATTATCTTACTCCACCTGGCTGGCGAATTTGGTTTTAGTTAAAAAGCCTGCCTAAAAGACTTGTTTCCACTCCCTAACATCGACGGATTGGTAGATGCCTCTTTCAGCTACCAGTACATTTCTTTCATGGATGCTTACTCGGGATATAACCAAATTCCAATGCACAAGCCCGATGAGGAAAAAACAGTGTTCATCACGCCGGATGGGACCTACTGTTACGGCTATGCCTTTCGGATTGAAGAATGCTGGAGCAACGTACCAGCGACTGGTGATAAAGATCTTCAGGGACCTCATCGGTCGGAAGATCGAAGTTTACGTAGACGGCATGTTGGTCAAGACGGAAAATTCGGACGACCTTATTTTCGACCTTCAAGAAGTCTTCAAATCCATCCGACGATATAAAATGCGTCTTAATCCCTTGAAATGTGCCTTCGGAATGGAAGCTGGAAAATTCTTGAGATTCATGATAACTCAAAGAGGAGTTGAAGTTAATCCAGAGAAGTGTGAGGCAATCCTCCAGCTCCCCAGCCCAACTAATCTTAAGAAAGCCCAACGGTTGAACGGCAAGCTAACGGCGCTATCTCGTTTTCTCGGAGCCTCAGCCAGGAATGCCTTGACATCTTTCAAGTTGATGAGGAAGGGAATCAACTTTGAATGGACTCAGGAGTGTGAAGAAGCCTTGCTTAAGTTTAAATCCATATTGTCGGAGCCCCCAGTCCTCTCGAATCCAATAAGCGGTGAACCCTTATACATTTACTTGTCCATTACGGACAAATCCATCACAACGACACTAGTAAGAGAGGACAAATCGGGTGGCCAAATTCCAATTTACTTCATTAGCTGGGTCTTACATGAAGCTGAACTCAGATATACTAAAATTGAGAAGCTGGCGTACACACTCCTTGTTTCAGCAAGACGACTAAGACAATACTTTCATAGTCATACCATCGTCGTCAAGACCGACCAACCATCTAGAGCAACCTCTAGAAGCCGGACTTGGCAGGACGGATGCTAGGATGGGTCGTTGAACTATCACAATTCGAAATCCAATTCCAACCTAGGACGGCAATCAAGGCAGAAGCAATGTCTGATTTCCTAGCAGAGATAATAATTCCAGATGCCAATTCGAACCAAGATGCTAGTTGGAAGCTACATGTAGACGGTTCGTCCACATCCACCTCAGGCGGAGCAGGGGTTATCCTCGAAAGCTCAGACGGAGTCATATTCGAACAATCGATCCGATATGACTTCCCAATCTCAAATAACCAAGTTGAATATGAGGCTCTGTTAGTCGGATTAACCCTAGTTCAAGAACTGGGAGCACGAATCTTAGAGGTTTGTACCGATTCCCAAGTGGTGAGTTCACAGATAAATGGAACCTATCAAACAAAGGACTCACTACTATAAAGATATCTAGTCAAAGTCAAAGTGATGATGGAAACCTTTGACAAGGTGGTGATAACCCATGTTCCCAGAGAACGGAACGCATGGTTAATCTCTTATCTAAACTCGCCAGCATGAAGTCGGGATCGGGAAACCGCTCCCTAATCCAAGGAATAGTAAAAGAACCTTCATTATCTACTTCGAAGGTGAACTGCCTCCCTATATCCGAGGTAGAAACTTGGATGACTCCAATCCAGAATTACCTCGGTAAAGGAAACCTTCCCGACGATCCCAAAAACGCCAAGAGAGTCAGAAGAGAAGCTGCCAAATTCGTCATGATCTCGGGACTACTATACAAAAGAGGTATAGACCTGCCACTTTTAAAATGTATTAACCCATCTCAAGCCGACTATACCTTGTGAGAAGTTCATGAGGGATGTTGTGGCCATCACATCGGCGGAAAATCCTTGGCTCGGAAGCTCATTCGAGCCGGATATTACTGGCCAAACATGGTGAAAGATGCAATGGAATTCGTCCGAACCTGTGAGAAGTGCCAACTACATGCAGATTTTCACCAAGCACCCCCAGAAAAAATGACACCCATCTCGGCAGATCGGCCCTTCGGCACATGGGGAATAGACCTAGTCAGACCTTTCCCGTTAGCCCCCGGCTAACTGAAATACGTCATCGTTGCTATCGACTACTACACCAAGTGGGTCGAAGCAGAACCCCCAGCCACCATTACGGCAGTATGATGCTGGAAATTCGTATGGAGGCAAATCATAACCCGATTTGGAATTGCATTAGTCTTCATCGCTGATAACGGAACCCAATTCGCAGATAAGAAGTTTAAGGAATCAGCTGAAGAATTTGGGATCAACCAACGTTTTTGTTCGGTTGAACATCCCCAAGCAAACGGCCAAGTCGAATCAGCAAACAAAATCCTTGTTAAAGGTTTGAAGAAACGGCTCGATGGCGCCAAAGGCCTTTGGGCAAAGGAACTTTCATCCATCCTTTGGTCGTACCGAACGACCCCCAATAATCAATGGGAGAGACGCCTTTCTGGCTAACCTATGGGGTCGAGGCCATTATTCCCGTCGAGCTCGGCGAACCTAGCCCGAGGTTACTCCTCGGCATAGAGGACATCACGGCAGATCGGAACCTAATCGATGAAATTCGATCCAAAGCTCATCTAACAGAATTAGCCTTAAAGCAAAGGATGAATGCTAGGTATAACAAAGGAACTATCAGAAGGCACTTCGAGGTCGGCGACTTGGTCTTACGACGGAATGATATTGGACCACCAATGCCGGGAGAAGGCAAGCTAACCCCAAACTGGGAAGGACCTTATCGTATAACCACCGACCTCGGCAAAGTAGCTTACAAGTTGGAACGACTCAACGGAGGTGAGCTCCCAAGACGCTGGAATGCCACCAACCTCCGACGGTTCTATTCTTAAGATTTCTTTGCCTTTCATTGCCATATTTTTATGTTTTTTTTAGGATAGCTACGATTTTACTTTACCAATACTTGTACTTTATTTTAATTTAATTAGACGAGTACTCTTTCCCCTATCCGAGGTATACCACTCTGGGAGGTCGGAAGGTTTAATGAGGCCCAAAAAATTCAAAAAATGTTCAATCTCCTTCTTACGGCTTTACGACCAATACACCACTCTCGGCTACAATCAAAACCTATCCGGCCAAACCAAATTACGGCACCCATTTTTACCTTTCTTACTTATAAAAGTTTGAAGGAAGAAAAATAACAACTTTGGAAAGACGGAATTGATCACTCCGAATCCAAATAACTTAGAAAAAATACCACCATTATTCCATCCTAAGTCTCAAAACGAAATATACAAACGACAAAGAAATTATCAAAGTCAAACAGAAGTTTTTAACTTAGCCAAACTCTTATAAAAGAGAGATCTGACCCGGTCAAAGCACGGCACGTCGGAATCCCGAACAGTATTCATACACTTAGTCTTTTTTAATCAAAAGCTGAGGATCCGACCCGGTTAAACACGGCACGACGGATCCCCAGAATGTCAGAAAAGAAAAACAAAAGATAAAGTTCACAAATAAGAAAAGATAATTCAGAGGATTCGGAAGGTCGATTATCTCCCCATCGACAATCTCCTTCCAAGCCCCAATGAGTGAAACATCGAAATCAGGAGTGAGCAAAAGAATATGTTCTTTTAAAGCTTCTTCGGTCACCTTCACTGAATCACCCGCCATGTTGATCAGTTCTTGACAACCTTCCTTCGCCACGACCAAAGCGAATTCCGCCTTGTCAGCTCGAGACTTCTCCTCAGATAAGCTCTTCTTGACGGACTCAAGATCCGCTAGCAAAGAGGCCTCCCGGCCCCTCAAACGCTGGATCTCAACGTCCTACTCTTTGCACCTAGCCAGAGCAGACTCCAGGTCTTTCTCAGCCTTGGACTTAGCCATCTTGGCCTCATCCTTCCCCTTCTCCGCATCAACTTTCTGTTGGTTAAACAAATTCAGATCCCCAGTTAACTCGGCACACCGTTGCTCCCATTGGTCGGTCACAGTCAAATGGGGCTCAATAGACTTCATAATCGTTGCCAAACGGAAGATCGCCCACTGGGCCCAACGGAGACTCTCCATGAGGTCGTAGTCACGCAAAGCTTCACGAGCAAGAGAACCCAGGAAGTTACTTTCGATATACCCAGAGGCATCAAAGGACCGGTCTATAGGGCAGAAGTCCCGTTGCGAGCCCTCCCAAGTTCTCGGCCTCTTTTGGGCAGAAATCGTCTCGTCAATTTGCCGTTTCTTAGAAGGAGAAGAAGGAGGAACCTCAGATTGCGGTTTCGAACCCTCCTCCCAAATAGGGGAAGAAACCTCCAACTGAATCCTGGCTCCGCCGCCGACGTTGGAAGAAGCTCCGCCCTCGGGAGCCGACGACGAGGCCTGACCGCCGGAAGGGCTCAAGAAAATCAAACCCTGTGGATTCGCCTGCATAACCTGTCGAAGGTGTGCCAAGGTCTTATTTTTTCCGTCCATTTTCACTGAAAAAAGGGAACAACACGAATGAGATAAAGAAAACAAGGCACAACAGAAAGGAAAGTATAAAAAAAAAGCGGATATACCAATCGCCGCCCTAGCACGTTCCGGATTCCCCAGAACTGCCTTAGGCTTCAAAGGACCCTTAGAGAACAGCCACAGAAGGACATCGGTCGTATCCCTCTGCTCATCATTCAATTTTTTATAGGTAACCAGGGTATAATTCACCCGACATCCTTACTTCAATATGACAGAAACCGACCTGTATCCCTCTCCAAGGTCAGCTAGAAGGGCAGATGGTCTCCAACAGGTAAAACTTTGAAATATCTCCCCTTGAAATCGTGAAACGACTCCTCGTACAGCCCGAATATCCTCCGATATTTCCCGGGTCGAACCGACATATAACCCTTCTTGGACTTCCCCTCAGCATTAGGAGAGAAGACCGTAAAGAGACACAGAAAAACGTCGGGATCTTAGGGAAGTTCTAGGAACTCTGTCACTAGTTCAAAACACCGAATCGTCGACCAAGCGTTCGGGTGAAACTAGGACGGAGCAACGAAACATCGATGAAGCAATCGTTGTTGGAAAGAGGAGAAGGGTATTCGAACCCCGAATTCAGTGAACATAACCTCGTTCACCCACAACCAATGAGGGACCGAGGATGTTCCAAATTCAGTTCACACACCCTCTCCCCACGGCGAGGGAGTTCAACCCGATAGAGTCTCTCCTCCTTCCCACCACCACAGATCACCCCAGAACTCTTCAACTCTGTCAGATACTCCTCCGTCAGAGTTGAAGAACTCCCCAAGACGTCACGATTGACGCAGTTATAAAGTGGATTTAGTTCGTGAGGCATTTGAGCCCCCTCAACCTCACGAACCACTTCACCAAGATCATTTCCCTGAGATTCTGCCATTTCACCTGTTCAGGAAAAGTAAAAAACAGTCATTCTAGAGTTTGAAAGTTGAAGGAAGGAAATGACAGAACCCAGAGAAGTGAAAAAGAAAACCCAACAAGCAGAAACGTTTAAAGGAGATAAAAATGGAAGAGGAAAACTCACCAGATAAGTTGCAGAAAGGGACGAAGTCCTCTTCTCCTTCTCGAAGACACAAACAGGGATAGATGGAAATGGGAAGATTGAAAGAAAGAAGTTTTGGGAGCAGAGGGAGATGAACGAAGAAACCAACTTCTCCCTCCTTCAATCCTCTTTTATAAAAAGCAAGAAAAGACCAAAATACCCTCGTCCCGAGAGAGAGAAAGAGAAGGGTACAAAGGGAAATTCGAAGCTGAAGTTAACTCCCATCATTAAAGCACAACTTACGAAGCAACCCTCGACCTTCTCTCTCCCACGATCTCAAGAAAACAAACCGTCAGTAGTCAAATCAAAACGTCACGTTCCAGAAGCTTCTGAGAAATGAAGTTACGACCAACCAATTCATGACACTGACCTGACAAACCAAACTTCGGAACTTCGATTACCAAAACGAAGATCTCAAACCTAGGGCAACTCGAAGAGCTCGGAACTTCCGACCTCCCATGTTCGGGGGCAACGGACCAGAACACTGGGTCAAGGCTAACCGATTGTCCGACTTATGCGTGCCAAATGATAAGCCCGGAAATGTCGGATATTCAGTCCGGAACCAACCATATCCCCAAACCATTAGACCTACCACGAGTATATAAGGGACGAGACCAACTCTCCCCCAGGTATGTTTCTAAATCCTACCTAATTGTTGTGCTCCTAAAGTCTCCCAAATCCTTATTTGGCGATCCTTCCTTAACACGCTTCCAACCTTTCACATCAACTCCCAACCTTCTTCCTTTGTACATCCGGTTATTTCGGGAATCCCAAACCCCTTGAAGATACATTCTGTACAATATTTTAACATATATTTTATATTGATGACCGATGTGATAAATGAATTTTAGTATACCCTTGACATAACTCTAAATGAATTAATTATTTTCAAAGCACTAAACCATCGCTTAGTCATTCAAAAAGTTAATTAGAAGCTTAGATTAAGATGTTAAACAAAAAATCTACGTGCATATAAAAATGGGTCTCCAAATCATTCACTATTTATTTTGCATTTAAATATATATATTTTACACAAATGAGTAATTTAATATTTGGTTTTTTATACGCACAGTACGCAGTTAGAGATTTAAAGTGGGTGCAAAACTTAAAAGAAAAAGACCATGGCCAACATATTATGGCAAACAGGGAGCCAATACGAATTACGGATGATAACTCATAAATTTTGGATGATAACTTAATCATTAATATATAAGTTACGGATGATAACTCATATAAATTTTGGATAATAACTTAATTATTGACTCCCTAATGAGCTCCATAATATTAGTTCCGTAGCATTATTCAACTTAAAATAACCAATATTATACAATACAATATAACATCAACAACCTTTTCCTTATATAATCACACAATTAAAATTTACACAATTGATGAAACCACTTAATTATATTGTTTGTGTCTCTAATTGTGAAAAAATGAATGAGCATGAGCCATGAAACTTTTGCTCATATCCGCAAGGTAACTTGCTACAACCAATATCACAATGATCACAAGCATGAATTTGAGTGCAACCTCTCTAGTTGTTTCCGGTGGTAATAATAACTCTTGATCATCATCATTAATATTATGGTACACTTTTGTGTCCCTAAAATTAATATTACTACCTTCTCCTTTGGATTTGGCTTCGTCACTAATAACTTTATTATTATTATTATTATCTTTTTCATCTTCAAAGGTAACTTTCTCTTTACCTTTGTCTTTCTTTTTCTTCATGGCGGATTCGAATTCTTGATCTTGATCTTGATAAGATGGAGGGATTTTCTTAGGCATTACTACGGTGAGAATGTTTTGCATGAAACTGCCATGAATGGCATCTTCGTTGCAAAAGGGTGGGAGTTTAATCTCTTTCTTGAAACGCTTCCATTTGGTTCCATCCGATATGGGACGCTCTCCACTTATCGTCATCATTCCAAGATGGTTTATCTGAATTCTTATTTGTTCTCTTTTAAAACCTGAAATTAAATACAAATTTTTAGGAATTCTCTGTTTATACCACGTCGCTGAAGATAATTACTTGATCATACGAATGATTATTAAAAAGTAGTGCTAGATAATTAATAGAATATTAGAATATTAGTTAATAAAAAATATTACATATAAAAATTATATAAAAATTGATCATTCAAATGATAAAGGTCTGATTATTTAAAATAGTAGGGAATATATTATCTAAAATAATAAAATATAAATCATCTAAAATAGTGATACTAGCTCGAGAATAAAAATGAATGAAATTATTAATCTATTGTTAGTTAAAATATATTGACTATAATACTTTTTCTTATTCAATAGAATAGATGTAATTGAATGATTATATAAACATTTTATGTTGTTAATATATATAAATTAAACTCCAGATAATAATTTATTTTTTATTAAATAAGCTAAGAAAAAATATTGTTTTTTTTGCAAAAATTTAATTTGAACTTAATTTTGATACACGGTAAAAAAAATAATAAACTTAATTTTGATATGAATATAAAATATCTTATAATTGTCGTATAATTAAATTACTAAAATGTATACGAGAACTAGTAATTAAATTTGGTTATATATAAATTCAATAACATGGACACATTCAAATTAAAGAAAAAAGATGATTAGATGCAACAAAAACGTGCCTGGAAGATGAAGTTCAATGGTGTCACGTGCCTCATCCATACGCAATTTGCACACAGGATCAAAATCTTCATAAACCCGATTAGTTGTATGTGCAAGCTTTGATTCCATCATCACTTTAATTTTAATTTGCAGGTTAGTTGATGGATTATTAAGACGGAGATCTATCGATATTTTTATTGTTCTTCTTTGGACCCAGTCTATAGAAGAATGAAGTTCTTTCTTTTTATTACATGCATATGAATATATGATATTATGTTTGGGGAACATAGAATAATAATAGATTAGACTACTTGAACAATGGGAAAAGGACTTCCAAAGCTAAGGTTGCTTCCATTTCTTGTTTAGAAATAGTCATGGAATGGAATATAATTATTCCTTGTTAACCTTTACAAGTAAATTTTTTTAGGTGTTTCATTAATTGTTTTGAACATGCCTAGCCTTGAATTAATTACTTCGTGTTTAGATATATTACAATGAGAATTTAGGAATGGAATGGATCATTTGTTTTTGTTCCATCCGAGAAAACAAGGCATATATGCATTGGATAGAGGAATGAAAAAGCAAGATCCTAGCTAGCTAGAAATTTTTATACATTTTAGAATACAACATCGAATTGGTTTTTCAATTTTTTTAAAGGAAAACGGAATAACATAGTTTTGTTTAGGGAAAAGTACTCTTTATGCCATAAAAGTTTTGTGTGAAAATCAATTTTGTCATAAACATTTTTTTCTCTAAAAAATGTATTGACCGTTTTACCCTTATTGTTATTATTTATTGAAACCATTCCAAAAAAAAGTACTTACACACACAAAAACAGAGAAAGAGTAGTTTCGGACTGACTATCGTCTAGGAGAGCTTCTTCTCTCACCTCTGGAGAGACAGTAAGAACAGTAGGTTCTTCTTTTCTTCTTTCCATAAAATTCACCAGGCTCCCTCAATTCCTTCTTAATTCTAGTGAGCTCGCCGTCGAAGAGAGAGATAGAGAGAGGGAAAGAGAGAGAGAGAGAGAACAAACGAGGACACCACCGATCCCTCACGGAGCTGCGCCGCCATCGGTTTGCCTCGCTTTATTTGCGTCGTTGAACACCACCGACCTTCGCCCATCTCCTCGTCGATTGTCACGAGGAGCTCACCGTCACCCAAGACTCCGGTGAGTGTCACCTCCGTCACAGTATCTGCCCATCGTCTAATCTGCATGGTCCACCATCTTCCTCATCATCCCCGATCTGCAAGCTGCTCCTCCTAGTCCCCGATTTCTCTCCATCGTCATTGATCTGTTGCTGCAAGCTCCACGGTCAACCCGGGCAGCAAGCTCTATCATCCCGTCGGACTAAAAAAAAAGGATTTGATTTCTGCTCCAGGTTTCTTAGCTGTGTTACTCCTCCGGTAAAGTTTCTGTTTTTGTTATGATACACCTTGATGTTGCTCATTCAAAGGTATCGCTTCCCTGGTCTGTTTTTGGTGATGCTTAAGCTAGATTCTATGTGATTTCTTTTGTATGGATTGTATTTAGCTGTCTTGGCATATTTGTTGGTGCTCTCTGTATTTAGTTATGGCTGAAGATAAAGTTCTATCAAGAACTGAGAGTAACTTGAACTGTAACAGATTGAAGAGGAGTTCAGATGAGAGAGGAGGCTAGGGTTTCACTATTGATTTGGGGGAGAAGGTTGGGGCTCGATGATGAACCCATGGTTTGTTTGTTTTTTTTCAAAATAATAATAATAATAATTGTAATTTATGATTATAATTTAATTTTTGTATTTTTAATGTGAAATTGAAACTTATGTGACAATTTTGAGACAAAAATAATGTTTGTGGTAAATTTGATTTTTGCATCAAACCATTATCGCAACAATAATACTTATCCCTTTTGTTTATATCTTATTATCTCTTAAAATTTTAGATCATTTATGATAGGAATAATAAAACACACAATTCTCTACTTGTAATAATTATTAGAAGAGCAACAATACCAACTCAAAATAAATAATGACAACCGTAATAATAACACCCAATAATAATACTCAATAGCAGCGGAAAATTAACCAAAACCAAAAAATAGAGACAAGGCTCCTCAATGTGAGAAGTAAAACCCACGAGTCACCTAGACCAGGAAATAGCTTCACTATGATGAAAAATAGGATACAAGAGAGTTACAAATTACTATACACGAACGTGGATACAACAAGTCAAACAACCCAAACTTCAAAACTCATAAACTAAAATCAAGAAGATGAAAATACTATGAATAACGATGGTGGTGGAATGTATTTTGTCCCACATCATGCAAACCTTGGAAGGAGGGGGTGTTATTCCCCTATATATAGGTACCTTAATTTTAGTTTTAAAATCATTCGTAATCCTCTTTACATATGCACATATTAAAGAGATCAGCTATAAGTGGTGCTGATCGGAGATGTAGGCTAGATTTGGCTGACTCCGTTATCAATTGTGTGTTATTTCCTTTCTCTATTTTATTATTTATTTATTTGTGTTATTTTAGATAATATTCAATACTTGTTGTTATTGGGTTTATAAGGTAGAAATATTTGTAGAATAATACTGTGGTGGCAATTCTGTTTAAAGAGGTTGGAATTCAGTGAGACTCGTCTCTCTCCTCCGGCCTTTTCTGGGAATTTTATTTATAACATAATTCTGTCTAAGGAGACCAGGTATTAAGTGGGACCTGATTGTGCCTCATCCAACTTTTCCTGGGAATTACTAAAATAGTAAAGCTCATAGGATTTATTTTGTATTGAAATTATAAATGTTTCGCAACAAAATGGTATCAGAGCTTAAGGTTCGTCCTAGACTCTGTTGTATTGTCTTGTATTGAATACTATTATTTGAGTTGAAATGATAGCATCAAATCCACCAAAATAGGGATTACTTAAAAACTTTAAAGCCTATAAGTTAGAGTTTTGTGAGCATTGCGTGATGAGAAAACAAAAAAAAAAGTGAGATTTGGTACTGCTATCCATGATACTGAGGGTATTCTAGATTATGTGCATTATGATGTGCGGGGACCTTTAAAGACTTCATCTCTTGAAGGACGACATTATTTTGTCACTTTTATTGATGATTTCTCCAGACGAGTTTGGGTGTATACGATGAAGACTAAGGATGAAGTGCTTGGAATTTTCCTTGATTGGAAAGCCAAAGTTGAGAATAGACTTGAAGAAAGATCAAAGTTCTCTAAGCAGACAACGGTGGAGAATACATGAACGATTCATTCCAACAGGTTTTTCAGAAGTATGGTATTGGTCGACACTTCACAGACAGACATATACCACAACAGAATAGGGTGGTAGAGCGCATGAACAAGACATTAGTGGAGAAAGTACGATACATGCTATTTAATGCTTGGTTAGGTAGACAATTATGGGTTGAGGTTGTTAGATATGCACAACATCCTGTTAATCGCTTGCCATCATCTGCAATCAACAATAGAACACCATTGGAGGTATGGTGGGAGTACACATGCAAATGATTATAATTCTTTGCGCATATTTGGTTCGACTGCATATTATCATGTAATTGAATCAAAGTTGGATCCGCGAGCTAAGAAGGTCCTCTTTATGGGATTTAATTTTAGAGTGAAAGGATACACGTCTTTGGTGTGAAAAAAACAAAGAAGATCATAGTCAATAATGATGTTACACTTGATGAATCGACCATGTTGAAGGCACATAAAGAAGCTGATGGTACTCCACAACAGGTGGAGCATACACCAATAAAGGTGGAGTTCAAGTAGCTAGTTGTCCACCATTCAGAATGAAGAATATGATCCAACAGTGAATGAATAAGAAACATGCACTCAAAGTCTGCTACTCTACTGAAAAACGTGGACAACTTTCTCTCTTCTCTTTCTCTCTCAATGCTTGTGTTTGTGACCAAATCATACTTCCTTTGCAACCCTGATACACCCCAACAACTTCAATGGATATTAGCATTTGGACATTTTTTCACATAGAAAAGGAGTCTAAAACCCAATAATTTAATCATGTTTAAAGAATGATAATATCGATAGAATAATGATGTTTCTTTTTAGAATTATTTGTGGTAAAGAAGGATATAGACGTGCTACTTAATAATAGATAACAATGTAAGTGATAAGTCCTAGTTTTTATTAATAAGTGATGTTGATAAAATAAAAAAATGCAATAAGCTGTCTTGATAAGGTCTTTCCAAGAGAACAAATTATAATAATATGCTTATTGCTTACATATTCCATGGAACTTCTTTTTATAGTTAAGTGGATAGAAAACTTACGACAGATTCCACCAAAATAAGATTTTTTACTAAGTATTTATTATTCTACTACATTGAAAATGACAATTAGTATTTATTAGGGATAAATATTATTTTGCTCTCTATAGGTTTAGCTGAAAGTTAAAATCGTCATTGATTTTTTTTTTAAAAATCGATTTTAAGATTTATTTTAGTTTAACAATTAATCTTGGTGTACACTTCTTTTTGGTGTATATCTCTATCCAAGTCCAAACGAATAGGTTTTTACTACTAGAACGAACAAGTTTTTAAAAACAAACGAACACGTTTTTAACCTGTTCGTATTAACTATAACAATATGTTCGTTGTATATATAAAAACCTGTTCGTGCAGAATATTACTATTAGAACGAACAAGTTCTTAAAAGCAAATGAACAAGTTTTACAACATGTTTGTGTCAACTATAAAAATATATTCATTGTATATATAAAAACTTGTTCGTTTGGAACTTGGATAGATGTGTACACCAAAAAAAATATACATATAGTATTGTTATTATTTTAAAACCGTCTTCATCTTTTTAAAAGATAAAAATACCCCTGTATACCTCTCTCACCCCAACTCACCCTTGCCTGCCTCACTCACAAGCTTTCGCCATTAACAACCATCTCTTTCACCGTAAACAAAAACAAGATATTCCAAATTTTATTACTTTTACAAATTCTCAATCACCAGCAACGCTTTTTTTTTTATATATTAATTTTATAAATTCTCGATCCCAGCTAGGGAGTGGAAGTTTCAGACATACAAAATAATAAAAATACACCCTTTACAATAATAAGACTCCCTAAAGAAAACACCCATTACAATCACATGACTTCTAAACAAAATCTGATAACATAATATCGTCATTTTTGCCACTTTCCAGCCATCAGCACCCACACCAGAGAGAGCCAGTGCAAGTACCCCTGTTACAAAGTAAACTCTATGCTCCATCATTCCACTGATTATCATCCATTCGGTATTGCCATTAGGACTCTAATGAACAGATTAGTCTCACTACACATATAGGATTGCAGGGCCTAATTATTAGGCCTACACAATACTTGTATGCTCATTATACCAACTCACCACAAATTCGTTCTCTAAGGTCCCCAATTGACTCAACTTTTTGAAGTGTTTATAGTCCTTCTTCAACACCAGATTGAATTTTAACTCACCAAACATTCAAGAAATTCGAAATTTGTTCGTCACAAAGTTCATTTGCCACGGCTTCTTCCTTCTATTCCTTTTCCATTCCGTTATATATGCACCTCTCGTCAGTGTTGAATTCAAACTCTTCAATCTTCCCCATTGATTCTTCAAGTATGAATTGTATTGCTACCTCTATTCCTTCTATCACCGCCAGAATTATGTTTCCTATGTTAAATAATTGACTCACAAGCACCATCAAACAATTGTTAGCATCAGTAATATACCCACCAATCATGAACCCATTTTTCTCTGGGACAAATTCAGAACATAGCCACCATTTTCTACCCACATGAACTGAGTTGCTTTCCTGTGGCCGCATGTTCCCCTTGCTACAAAACCTCGACTCATTCCTAATCACACACTTATCACACTTACTCGAGTGTGACATTACCGAATTCCATACCTCCTCCTTGGCAGCAACTTTGTTCTCAAATATTCGCTCATTCCTGCATTTCCAAGTAACTCTTACAATTGCAAAAAACAAATTCACCCACTTTCTAGTTCCTAGACTAGTTCCCCTTTGATCACACCAACTCTCAAAGAACATTCTATACTCGTTGGCTAACGTAAAATAAATATGATGGTCACCAAGCTTTTTTGATAATAAAAAGTTAGGCAAATTAATTTTATCATCATTTAATAAATACATCACAATCTTTAAAAGATTTTAGAATTTTCAAATCAATCCTTTTGTAACATGTGGACTAATTTTTTAACAAAATAAAATTTTGAGAAACTGATTTAGTGATTAAAATGGTTTAGAAAGCGTTCTACCAAAAATTTTATTTAAAATGGATACACGGTATTAGCTTTAAATTTTGTAACAGAAAATTTTAACACATCCTTAAATGCTCTTTATTAGTTAAAAATTAATGTGCTACTTGTTAATTAAATAAATTTTAATTTTTTATTTATTATATTTTATATCAATGACTCATATTGAGAATTTAAAAATTTAGGATCGAAAGTTTATGATTTAGAATTTAGAGTCTAACATTTAGATTTTTAAATTCATAATTTCAACTTTAAAATTCAATAAATACTAGTTTTTATTTTTTCCCCGAAGCGCATTAACATGATTTTAGTTAGTAATAATGAGTTAAATCTCAAAATGGCCCCCGAAATTTGAATCATAACTCAAATTAGTCCCTGAATTTTTAAGTTATTCAATTTAGCCCACAAAATTTTAAATTGTAAGTCACGTTGGCTTCTGAACAATTTTCCGTTAACGGCGTGTTGACGTGACATGCTGATGTGGACAACCAATACCACGTGTCAGTTAGTGACACGTGGCATGCTAATGTGGATAAGAGTGCCACGTGTCATAATATGACTTGTCCACGTGTTACGCTATTATTTGTCCACATGTCACTACTATATTATCATTGTTCTTAACTCAAAAAGGCTTCCGAAATTTGAATCGCGACTCATTTAAGCCTTGAAATTTAATGAACCCAAATCAAATTAGCCCCTAAAATGATTTTTTTAATTTTTATTTAATAAATATAAAATTATTAATATTCTTTAAACCTATTAATTTTCTATTAACTTTTATACAAACAAATTCAATAAAAATTATTATTACATAATAGAAAAGACTAGTTTAACTTAAAAAATTTATGATACAAAGAATTATTTTATAAAACAATAACAATATGACTTGATATATTAATTGGACAATTTTCATTGTTTATTCCAACCTTAATAATATAACAATGTATATGATTTACGAAGGAACATGTGCAAGGGTTTGATTTTGAGGATAAATTTAAATGAAAAAAAAAGAAATTTTATATCTACATAAAAAAATAAATTTAATTTTTCTATTTATTTATTTCGTAAGCACATCATTTGTAATAATATTCTTATAAATAGGTTTTTATTAATTAGTTAGTGTTATTATTATTAAGAAATTAAATAAAATTTAAATAAGTTTAAAATTTCTATAAAATATACATAATTTAAACTAAATAAAATGCATATTTTACTCCATCATATATTTATCTTATTATGGTAACATAATTATATATTATAAACTTATTATTATTTAATTATTATTAAATAAGTATGATTAAACATATGTATTGATACATAAGTTCTTATAAATACTTTTAATTTTAATCATGCTTATTTAATAATTAAATACTAATAAATTTTTTAATAATAATTAACACTAACAAATTAATAAAAGTAATCATTTATACAAACAGTATTACAAATGATGTGTTGTAAAATAAATAAATAGAAAAATTAAATTTATTTTTTTATATAAATATAAAACTCTTCTATTTTTTCTTTGTTTTATTTTAATTCAAAATCCTTAAAATCAAACCCTTACACATCTTTCTTCGTAAATCACATATATTATTATATTATTATAGTTGGAATAAGCAATGAAAATTGTTGAATTAATATATAAAGTTATGTTATTATCTTTTTTTATAAAATAATTCTTTGTATCATAAATTTTTTAAATTAAACTAGTGTTTTCTATTATCTAACAATAATTTTTATTGAATTTGTTTGTATAAAAGTGAATAGAAAATTAATGTGTTTAAAGAATATTAATAATTTTGTATTTATGAAATAAAAATTAAAAAAAAATCATTTTAGGGGCCAATTTGATTTGGGTTCATTAAATTTCAGGGGCTAAAATGAGTCGCGATTCAAATTTCGGGGCCTTTTTGAGTTAAGAACAATGATAATATAGTAATGACACGTGTACAAATAATAGCATGACACCTGGACAAATCATGTTATGACACGTGGCACTCTTGTCCACATCAGCATGTCACATGTCACTAACTGCCACCTGTCGCTCGATTCCACGTGGTCCAATCTCCTTTTGACACGTGGCATTGGTTGTCCACATCAGCATGCCACGTCAATACGCCGTTAACGGAAAATTGTCCAGGGGCTAACGTGACTTATAGTTTAAAATTTCGGAGGCTAAATTGAGTAACTTGAAAATTCATAGACTAATTTGAGTTGCGATTCAAATTTGACAGGCCAATTTGAGATTTAACTCTAGCAATAATATTTGTCTTGTAGTCCTTGGTGCCCGATGGCCAGGAAGGACTCGGTTCATGCCAATTGCAGGGTTGGGCCGGCAATTTCTTTTTTTTTTTTTTTACTTTTTATAAAAACTTTATTTTATTTATATATTATTTGAATTTTGAAGGGAGAGAAAAATGAGGTATATATATATATACATATAGCTATAGATTTGCATGATGTATTGAATTGATGACTGGTAGTTGCACTCACATATACTTGCAACATTCTCTCTTCCATCCTCAAAACAAACGTGACCAGTTAGTTAGTTTGGCACAACGTGTGGTGCTTATTATGCACCCAAAAATCTGATTCAACCTAAATCTTCTTCTTCATCATAATAGCCTCATTAACATAACATAACAAAGCCCACACCTAAAATAATTAACAATGAATATATATAAATAGAGATTGAGAGAGAGAGAAAAAATAAAAGAGAGAGAGAGACAAAGACAGAAAGAGTGGAACAGAATTAAGGTGGTTTTTTAGCACCTTCACACAAAACCACCCTTTTCTGGAAGTGTCTTTTTTTTTTCCTTTCTTTTCCATTTTATTTTTTCTTTTTAATTTTTTTGTTTTTTGTTTTGATCGTGTTGTCCTAATTGCTGTGTAAATTTTAGTCACATTTGGGTTTCTTGGCCATGTCTACAGACCCTTCAACAAGTTCTGCGGCTTCCGCAGAGGAACAATCCAACAAGAGAAAATCCAAGAAACCCAAATGTATGTAACAACAACATACATCTTCCTTTCCATTTCTCTAATTTATTTTATTTTTATTTTTTAGAAAATAAAATTAGGTATTTTAATTTTTTTTTAATATTTTTCTGGGATTATTACCGGGGTCAATGAGATTTTTTAAGCTAAAAAAAATTTCTATATTCATCCATATTGACATGCAATTATATATAATATTTATTGATTTCCAATTCCGTTTGATTTCTCTTTCTCTTTTCAATTACAAGAGTAGCAATTGTTAATTTCATGCATCAATTTTGGATTTTTCTTCTGTAACGTTTATAATATATGTAACGTAATTGACAAAATTGTAACTCATGATTTTATTTTGTAGATTCTAGATTTACACAGCAAGAACTTCCTGCTTGGCAACCAATTCTAACACCTAGATGGGTAAAGTGTTTAATTTCATAACTCAAATAATAATAATAATAATTTTTTTTCCCTCTAACTCATTAATTTAAATTCGTTTTTCCCAGGTGATTGCAATATTTACACTCATAGCAATAATCTTCATCCCTGTTGGGCTTGCTGCATTTTCTGCGTCACAGAGAGTAACGAAATCGTTTCAACACGCTTGAATTTTGCGTTGTAAAAGTGTTGATAACCAAGACTTTCTCTTTTGATTCACTGAATAAGAAAAAAAAAATTTGTGGATGCAGGTGGTGGAAGTGGAATTCGAATATGACTCAACATGCATTCCGGATTCTTACAAAGATAATGCAACTGCATACATTAAAGATGATGCCACAAACAAGACTTGCACCCAGAAATTGAGTGTTAGTATAGTACAAACAAGATTCTTTCTTGCAATTTTGTTTGTTTGAATCTCCCAAGTGGAAGTAATTTGCTGTCAAATTTTGCAGATTAAGAGTAAAATGCAGGCCCCGATTTTCGTCTATTATCAGCTTGATAACTTTTACCAGAACCATCGCCGGTATATGTTGTATTTGACTTGATATGAATTTTAATTTGTATTTTAAGAAGAAGAATCAGTTCATAGAATGATGGAAAAAAACTTACTGCATGAATGATGTCAAGAAAAAATGTGAATCTTTTACGTTCTTTTAAATTTTGGTTTTGTTGAGCAGTATTATGTATTTTTCTTAAAGGAGATATTCATGACAATTTTATGTGAAGATTACGCTGTGAATCGTTAAATGATTCAGTCAAATATGCTTGGTCAAACATATCAACTAATGACACGAAGATATTTTATTTTCTTGTGAAAATCCTCCTTTTCTTAATCCTTAATTTTCCCATAGGAAGGGAAGCCTTGAATAAGTTAAGGTTTCTCATTGTCACATACATGCCTTCTTTTTGGTTTGCCTAAATTTTGCAGACTTTCTTTATTTTATGAAGCTCAAATTCACATGTACAAAAGAAACAGAACTCTAAATATTTAGGTTATAAATGCTTTGATCATCCAACAACTTTTCCAAAAAAACTTTAGCTAATTAGAGAGACACATGAATGATTATATTTCTAATAACATAAACGGTAAACTCAAGTTTAGCTGCATACCTTTATGAGATAAATTCAGGAACTAGAATGAGAGGGTAATTTTCACTTTGCAGTGTTTAACTTGATACTAATTCATCTTATCATAAAGTGTTTTCTTCTATTGCAAACAATGAACCTTTTTTTGCTGGTTGATATGTGCAGATATGTTAAAAGTAGAAGCGATGAACAACTAAGGACTCCGGACAAAGAGAACGATGTATCATCTTGTAGTCCAGAAGATTATGTAATAATCAACAACAAGTCTCAACCAATTGTTCCTTGTGGCCTTATTGCATGGAGTCTATTCAATGACACCTACAAAATTCAGAACAATGATAAGGATCTTGTCATCAACAAAACCAACATAGCATGGGCCAGCGACCGAAACACCAAATTTGGATCCGATGTTTATCCCAAAAACTTTCAAATTTCAGGACTCATTGGGGGTGCCAAACTGGATCCAAACTTACCTGTAAATATACCTTCATCCCTTTAAAACTGCTATATATTCAAAATCATACCTCTGATTTTGATAAACTAATCCTTGTGATGAACCAGCTGAGTGAACAAGAAGACCTCATTGTATGGATGCGAACGGCGGCGCTGCCCAAATTCAGGAAGTTATATGGGAGGATTGAGACTGATCTTGAAGCTGATGATGAGATAGTGGTGTTGATAGAGAACAATTACAATACATATGAGTTTGGTGGCAAGAAGAGCTTGGTTCTTTCAACAGCAACTTGGATTGGTGGACGAAATAACTTCTTGGGAATTGCATATGTTGTCATTGGTAGCATTTCCTTGTTGCTTGCTTTGGGTTTCTTACTTCTCTATCTCTTGAAGCCAAGGTCAGGATAAAAATACTCCCTATTATTCTCTTCTCTTAAAACTACATGTTTCTATCATCTTTGATGTTCATATCCTAAAAAGATTGTGACATTTCATACAAAAAATCTAGAGTAAATGTCCTTTCGGATCCCTTACCATTTCTCCCATGGAAAGAGTTTCTCCACAGTTCAAAAATTTCTAATTAATCCCTAACCATCCTAGTAACTGGTCTAAGCAACCACGGTAAATAATAACCTGCTGATATATCAAGAATCGCTTAGACTAGATATTTGAATGGTTGAAAACCAATTAGAGATTTTCGAATTATAAATGGACGAGCTTTGAAAAGAACGTTTACTAAAACATCTAATTAACTCCTAACCATTCAAGTAACTGGTCTAAGCAAGCATTGTAAATAATGAACTGTTGATATGTCAAGAATCGCTTAGACCGGTTACTTAAATGGTTGGGAACTAATTAGGGATTTTCGAATTGTAAATGGACGAACTTTGGAAAGGACGTTTACTGAAATAAAAAAAAAAACTAATCACTATTCTATTTTGTCACTGCTGGATTTCATCTTTCTGTCTAGAAAGTACAACTTGCAAGCTAATATACATTGTTATATTGGTGTTGTATGCAGACCACTTGGGGATCCATCATACTTGTCCTGGAACAAAAATCCAGGAGGCTTAAGATGATGTGTGATATGATGATGCACCATATTTTGAATTTGATCTAACCATTAACTAATTTAATGTCTCAATTTCTTGAAAGTGGAAAAAAGGGGTGTGACATGAGGCTTGTTCTTGACTAGGTTGATGAACTTCAATCTTGATGATGAAAAAAAGCTTTCATGCGATTTTTGTTGCCAAACTTGAAAATCCATAAGATGTGTATGGTCTAGCATCAAAAGTAGTATGTACCTGTGTGTATTTACATGCTACAATCTGGATTTATAAGCAAATT
>JASCZI010271867.1:232289-260154 GCA_036250425.1 Stylosanthes scabra
TCTGTGCACGAAAAATTCTATAAAATCAAATGGATTAGAGAGAAAATGTTACTTTTTTTAATTGAAGTTGTTCATGGAAATTGGTCACCATAGCAGCACCTAGCATAGCAATGAGACTTGTCTTTAGTTTCTTCATCTTTTCATGAAGGATTATATATTGTAAGTTTTTGGACAGTGGAAATATTTTTTTGAGAATTAATGATTTGTATGTTTTAAAATTTGGATTGTTAGTGACATTTTTATTTCATATATTTTCCTTTTCTGTATTATTTGAAAAAAGAGATCAATAAAACATGACGAACACTCTTATAAGAGAAACAAACATAACAGAAATCCACGTACCATTTCCCAAAACGAAATAAAAAATCACTACCATGTATATCAAAATCTTTGATATTTTTGTTGCAAAATTTAACTCAACTTCAAAAATTAAATCATGGATGAGAAATACCTCAAAGTTATAAACTTTTAAGAATCCATATCATTCGTAGTATTATTATTTAAATTTTAATGATAACATATGAGTATCTACTTTCACAAATATATAAAGATAATATTGCGAACTAGATCATTAGATTATTTGCTAAACATGTTTAACTGAAACTATATATATGTATATAACTATATATATATATATATATATATATATATATATATTTCAAAACTTGTTATTACTTTTTAAATATGCATCCAGCATAAAATAACTTGTTAAAACAAAATTCTACGGAAAAGTTATGAAAATAGAAATTATCTTTTATTTTTAAAAAAAGTTCAATCTAATGTGAATTCTACTAAATATCTTATTTGGCAAGATTAATTTATCAACTATCTGGTTTTTATTTGCCAGTGAGAATATAAAAGAAAGTAGATTTGTGTCTATTTTGTTGGAAGTGACAAGAAAATAGATATAGAACACAACTAGTGCAAACACCTCAATTGATTGACATTAATTCAACAATTTTATTTAGCCACTCTCAAATTCAAATAAAAAATAAAGCATTATAACAAACTAATCAAAATTGTGAGTCAATTTATTTATAAAATAAACATTATGAATTTATGGTACTCTTGATTTTAAAAAATCTGTATATATAAAAATAGTCACAAAATTAGCAACACTAGTTGAATAGTATTAAAATATAAAATATATATTAAAAAATACATGAAATGAATAAATAGTATATATATGTCTAACAAAAAATTTCACTAAGTTAATTTGTATTTCGTTTGTTAACTTAAATAGGCCTATTAAAAATTTAATTTCTGAAGGTTAATTTATGGCTCAAAGAATTAATTTACCAGGAACTAATTGTCTAATTTAACAAAGAATTAATCTGTACTGATATTTATATCTTTCTTTTACTAAATAATGAATGCGGATATATACATGATACACGTAGTATTAGTGCTTAACAAATTACCCTTGACAGAATTTTTTTTTCCCGGACCGTTAAAAAAAAAGAGAAGAAAGAGAAAAGGAAATAAAGAATCATACTAGGTCCATTAAGGAATAATTTTGTATTCTCTTCCACAGTTCCATCTAATTTTGATAACTCGCTTCGCTCCACTCTACTCTGCATACTGCAGAGTTTCCCCAACAAATTTTTGTTGCTCTGCTTCTTCATTTTGCGGTAAATTTTCTTCTAATCTCTGAATGATCTAACCTAATGTTATTGTTTCTTTTTCTTTTCCTTTTTTCTGGGGGTACTAAATCGAGAAAACGAATCTAATATTCATTACGGCCATCTGGAGATTTCGAATTACGTTGTGCCTTGCATGCTATTGGATCTTAATCTCGGATTGAATAACACGAAATATGTGATTTCTTTTAATTTTATTTTCTGGCTTAGATATACACAAAATTTCATTTGTTCTAAATTGATTTATGGGATGCAAGTTTTGTGTTTGATTAAATGCCCAAATGAACTCTTAGGTTTTATTTATGTCTCGTTCTTTTCGGTTACTTGAAAAACAATTGTGTGTGTTAAGACTCATTTTTATTTATCATTAATTCATTCATCATCTTCTGTATTAGCTTCTTCTTACCTTTAGGGTGCAAAGATGAAAGCACTATATGGGGAATAGCAGAAATAATGTACTAGGATAGCTCCTTTTATCCACAAACAAGTCATGATAACCTCTCAGCTTTAGCGCATGTGGCGAATAGCGAGTCTATTGATAGCTGCTGCATTCTTGAGCTTAGTGAATGGCCAATTCTTTTACTTTGCTCTGGCTGTTCTAGTTTAGGGTCTTTGATCCCTTTCCTCCATCATAAAAATATTTTTCTAGTTTGAGGTTTGTCAATATCCAATGACCAATACTAGTTTATGAAGTATTTTTGTGAGTAATTCTTCAGTTATGAAGTAAAGTTAAGTTTGTCTTCCTGATATCATGCTCCTATGAAATAGGGAGAACATGCTAGCTTATTACTATATTGTATTTTTTGCTAGCTTCTAAGCTCTTGATATTCGCCATAGGGTGATACAAATTTAACTTCATTTTTCATTGTGTCAAAGCCACACTAGTATTAAAGCAGAATCTTTATAATTTCCTTTTTACTTATGAACTTAAATATCATTTTATAATGTTTATTATCTGTTTCTGAAAGACAAATTTAAATAAGGCTTTCTTCTTGTAAGTGTAGTTCATATCTCTCTGTTTGGTGATCATTTAACCAAATTTTGATTCCATATGGCTGCCACATGAAACAGTATGAATTAATTTTTTTCAAGAGTTTTCAGCTGAATTAACATTGAATGAGTTTTAGTTCTGCGTCTCTGAGGTGGACTAATTTTTGCAGGAAATTCCCAAACAAATAGTGGTTGATGATTTGCCAGCATGAGTAAGTTGTTACAGTTTGGGAGGAGGATCCTATTTTATGTCCGGGTCATGTCCGGATATGAAGAACGAAAAATCCGAAACTTTAGGCACCAACTTGAGAATCATCTCCAACAGGTCTGATATATTATCTTATTTGAATTGTTATACTCTTTGTTAGAATATGTCATGAGCTTGGACCCAAGATTTCATTTGAAGTGCCTGTGCAGTAAATGTCAAATAGGGTGATTATTTAGTGTTAACTGTCATTTCAAATAGAAGGCATTTCTTATTCTGGTATAATGGAGCTGTCGTAATGATCATGCAGTTTAAAATGTAGTTGAAAAGTTAGAACATTACCTTTTTTTTATCTATAGTTGGAATAAATGGTTAATACTACATTTCTAACAATGTTCAGGTTTTCTTTCGCTTATATCATGCTTCTATAAAAGTGGGAGAGCAAAATAGTTATTACTTTATTGTACTTGTACTTTGTGTTAGTCGCTAAGCTCTCCCAATGAGGTGATATGAATTCAGCTTTATTTAGGAAACAGGTATACAACACATGACAATATTGAGAGACGGCAATTAAAATTGTAGGACAGGACATGGCTAGGACACATTATGTAATAAAATGTAGAAATAGTATATATTATAATAATAAAGTGACATATTATAGTAATACCATTATTCCAAAAATTTATGTCCTAAGCTCCTCCAAGTTTTTCATTTGCAAACACAATGACTTGGGCCGATGAGCTGTAGGTTATATGGCATTACCCCCTTCTCTGTTGTAAGAGATCTTGAGTTCGAGCCTCACCTAAGACACAAAAAAATAAATAAATAAATAAAAAAAAACCCACAACTTGTGCATTTGAAAAAGCACAGCAAGTGCTTGTGCTGGAAAAGAAAACGGTTCCAGAAAGTTATATTTATAAAGTGTACTGTGATTTGGTGAGGGTGGCATTACAGGTAGACGATATCATTAAAAACAGTAATAAAAATAAATATGTTAAAAACTGAAAACAAAATTTCAGTTCTACAAATTTCAATGGGCATACTTCCACAATGCACAACAATTATAATCTAAACTTCAACATATAGGAGAGAAGAAAACTATAAACCAGTTCGCAGAGGGACTGTCTAGTTCTTGCACATCTGTTTCTGTATAATCTCCAATTTCACTGCTGCTGACACGCTTGTTGCCACTGCCAGTCTGCCTCTGGTTCTGGTAGTGGTTGCATTCTGTAAATGCCATGTCGGGCACATGTCTTCCGTGTCACTGCCTTGTCAGTGTCACTTTTGTACCTCACACAAGGTAGGAGATGTGTCCATGCTTAAATAAATGTTACCACAGTAGTTCGAAAGCAGATATGAACATTTCTTTTGAACCAACGTTATTTGCCCTCAAAATCTTCCTATATTTTTACATCTATTTTACTCTTATTCTGATGTGTATTATTTCTCTCTTGTACAGGCACAAGCAAGGAAAGCAGCCTTAAATAAAGTACCTGAGCAGATTATTTTATCCGAGGTTCGTCGCATGGTTCAAGACATGCAAGCTTTGAACAAGCAGCTGGAACAAGCAGTAAGTTTGTATCTTCATGGAAAAGTATAAAATTTTAAATACAAGTATTTTCTTGGAATTTTCCTTGAATCATCCATTTCTTTCCTTCACTTAGACTTTGAAGGTAGTATCTACGAAACAGCTTTTTCCCTCTTCCTTAAGAAAGGAAGTTGTTCTAGGCTTCTAGCATGCTTTGGGGTGTGGACCCGCCACCCGGAGTTGCTCGTGAACTGTCATTTAATATAGCCACCTGTTGTAAACAGTAGCTTCTCTGATTTTTTCATTTTGTATAACTCAAATTTGTTGCATGACAAGATGTTTCTTTCATGCAGGAGGCAAACATTGAAGAATATTTCAAGCCTCTTGACAAGGAAGCCGAGGCTGTAATGAAAATGCAACTAGAAGGGGAAGAGAGAAACTCAAATATGATGATAGAAGCACTGCAGCTACATGCTACAATGAAACAAGCCAGAACAGAAAAAATCACAAAAATGCAACAAATAGACCAATCCAAAATCAACCCGGAGGAAGCCGAGATTTTGACGAAGCTTATTTCCGGGGATGAGAAATCTTTAAAGGATATGATGGAATCATTGCAGCAAGAACTTGTGCTTGAGAAAGCTAATAATGCAGGTGATGGTGGAAGAGTGCATGAAGTAGACAGTTCCCATGCCAACAGCAAGTAAGCTGTTTTAAATTTTTGAAATTAGAAATGCTGTTTTGGTTTGGATGTTGAAATTGTTGATCATCCTTGGGGAATTGAACTAAACCAAGGAGAACTAGGGCAGATTTGTAGTTTAGTATTACTTTATTTGAATAAAAATTGCATCTTACATGTTATGGTCATGTGAGCTTCGTTGTGAGCAATGGTTAAATGATCTTGTGTGTTTGGCTTGCTATAATCTATTCGTCTTTTATTATTATTATTATTATTATTATTATTATTATTATTATCATAACATTATTATGATGATTATTATCATAACATTATCATCATGATGATGATGATATCATCCTCCTCCTCCTCCTGCTTCTTCTTCTCCTTATGCTCCTGCCTCTCCTGCTTCTTCTTCTTCTTCCGCTGTTACATATTTGTTGGGCAATACAAGGTCTTAGCCATAGTGGCTTGATTGACAAGGTTGCAACTATTGGGAATATATGGGTAATGTTACAGTGAAAAGTGTAAATAAGGACATTATTTACAATGCATACTCTCCTAAAAAAAATTTACAATTTTCTCTGTTCACTCAATTCCTTCTTTACTAAATTAATTTCTGGAATGTATATATATGCAAGATAAAGTACATATGTTAGCAAGACCTGAAAGAAAAAAAAAAGCATGTATTTTCGTAAAGAAATCACTTTTATCGATGCAGTTTTAATGTAACTTTAATGTTGGGTGCATACTAAGAAGAGGAGGAAAAATCATAAAAAAAAAAGATTTTTTGTAATGAGTGGTTGAGATTTATTGTTAAAAATTTTAATTTTACTTTTTAATAATTTTTAAAATAAAATTACTCATTACTCTTCACCTCTTCATACTAGAATCGTCCTTAATGTTGACAGTAAGAGTGTGGCGCTAAAAAGAGGAAAGACAAAATCGTTAATGGGTTGAATTCCAACATTATTTTGTTCAATAAGTCACTGGACTGGAATGAAATAGTTTTGGATGGCGTAAGGTGGAAACTATAAAGGTTAAAATTGATGATGGTAACGGTAATGATAATGGATAATGATAATTGGGTAAAGAAAAAACTAAATGTGATAGTATATAATATTTGCCAATCAAAGAAAATGAATGTTATATTGTTCTTAGCATAGTGTAGATAATAAAAATGAAAGGCTTTGAACAAATACTACGTTGAAAAAAAAATTGAAAATGACAAACATTAAACTAAAGCATTTTACAGAGAACGGAATGTAATAATAAACAAATCAAGGCAAAAGGTTCATGAACTTTGTTGAACAAAATAAAATGTTCAAATAAAAGATGTTAGCAATCTTAGTCTACATATACAAATTTATTATTGAATAAGCAAGCTTTATCAACAATCAAATTACTAATTAAATTAAGAACCCTATCAGCAGTGCAAATGTGCAATATATTTTGAGCTTATTTTAATACTATTTATCGTTGTTAAAATTGGACTAGAATGGCTAGTTCAACCAAAAAAGCTTTAAGTAATGGCAGTGATTTTCATGATTACAAGTTAACAACTCACAAGATACCCTCAATCTGTACTTGAGGAGTATAACCTTCTTCCCTCATTCTGGCATCAAGTTTTCTTAGCATGTCATAAATTTGGTCAGATTCATGATGTAATCTATCACAAGCAACAAAAGTATGAACCTCATTCCTCAACTCAACCACACTTTGACCTGTAATCTTCTTCAACTTATTCTCCTTTACCAGTTCCCTAAGATTTGCAGCATTATGCCAATCCTTGTCCCCACAATAGATATTAGATAAGAGTATATAATACCCTGCATGGTTAGGGTCTAATAAGAAAAGATTTTGAGCTGCAAGTTCTCCCATACTTGTGTTTTGATGAATCCTACATGCACCCAGCAAGGCACCCCACACATTAGCACCAGCTTGCGTTGGCATGTGATTGATTATTTCCAAGCCCTTATCTAGCTCTCCAACCCGACCAAGAAGATCAATCAGTATGGCATAATGCTCTGAATTCGGCTTCAATCCATACTCATTCACCATCGTTTCAAATATCTTTATCCCTTCTTTAATCAGACCTGCATGACTACAAGCAAACAGAATCGAAAGGAAGGTCACATTATTAGGCTTAGCATTTGAATTCTCAACCATCTCATTGAATAACTTCAATGCTGCTTCTCCTTGCCCATGGAATCCATAAGCTGCAATGATTGAGCTCCACACAACAACATCTTTACGGGTCATTTGTTTGAAAACTTTGTTAGCATTATCTATGCTACTACATTTTGCATATAGCTCTATGAGAGATGCGCCGACAAAAATGTTATTGTCAAATCCGCATTTAGTTAGAAAACCATGAAGACAAATGGCTTGTTGAAGAATCCCCAAATCCGAGCTAGCAGCAAGAATCTTCACTATGGCAATTTCGTCCGGTCGGGTTCCACTAGATAACATGTTGCGGAAAATGCCCATTGACTTGTTAGCCATTCCAATTTCAGCATACCCACTAAACAATACAGCCCAAGAAACTACATCCTTCTCAGGCATTCTATTGAAGAGGCTAATTGCATTTTCAGGCTTAAAGCATTTCATGTACATGTCCATGAGAGCCGTAGAGACTGCCATATCCAATTCAAGACCATTGTCAATTGATAATTTGTGAATCTTCATTCCTTCTTCCAGATTGGACATGTTAGCACATGATCGCAGTACACTAACAATAGTAACCCGGTTGGGTTCAACTCTGTTATCAATCATTTGACTGAAAAGATCTAATGACTTGGTTTCAGCTCCATTATCAGCATAACAAGCAACCATTGAGGTCCAAGATATGATATCCTTAACAGGCATTTCCCTGAACAAATTATATGCACTCTTGATAGAACCAGTTTTTCCATATAAATTCAACAGTGCATTGGCCAAACTTAAGTTAGATTCATAACCCCTTCTTTTTACATATCCATGTATACTTCTACCGAGCTTAAAATCTGATAAATGAGCACAAGCACAAACAGCGCTAACAAGTGTCACTGGATCAGGACACACATTCTCTGACACAACCATTCGCGAGAAAAATGCAAGTGCAAGTTCAAGATCACCGCTTCGCTCGTAACCCGTAACCATTGAACTCCACAAAACCACATCTGGTTTTGGATACTCCATAAACACTTTTTCAGCATCATTCATTCGGCCACATTTTGAATACAACTCAATCAAGGCAGACCCCACAAACATGTCCTTATTCATTGCCTCTTTGTTGAGAAACCCATGAATCATTTCGCCCAGTTCCAACCTCTGCAAACCAACACACGATTTCAAGGAAATTGATACTGTGTAATTGTCAGGTCTTTCCTCAGTTGATATAGCACATGCATTCATCCGATGAAACAGGCGCAGTGTCTCTACCCATTTTCCTTCCAAACAATAGCTCCTAAGCATAGCGTTCCACAGATAGACAGTTCTACGAGGTGATTCTTCAAATAGCTTATACGCTTGACTAACCGATGCATATTTAGCATAAAGAACATTAAGCTTGGTAGCAATGAAACTATCATAGGCAAGGCCCAATTTCAAACACTGGGAGTGCAACTGTGCAATTGATATCTTACTGCAGCAAGTTCCCAATAGCTTTACTAAGAGATCCCTCCTGTGCATGTAAAATGACTATTGAGTTCTATAACTTCTCAAGGTTCATCTTCGTTGTCAAGTTATTGATATTTATAACCATGTCTCTCAATCACAAAACTGCCTCATCAGAAGCTTCTAGATCTCAGTCTCCATTATTATATATCCATTGAAACAGCTCTGTTTTTTACGGCTTTAGAAATAAAACCTGTTGAGCAAAGCATGTCGCTGAAACTGTTAGTTCATCAGCATGAAGTAGCCCTAGGCTGCACAAAGAACATCTACACACAAAATAAACCATACAATATGGAAAACCATACATAAAGGCAGCCTTCTTCGACTTTATTACAAGACCAACTGAATCTGCTATGATTTTCATTCTATATGAATCAAACTCAGCTCTAAAACATACTAAATGGTAGATGCAATAATAAAAATGAGAAAGAAATAGAAAATTAAGCTACAAATAATTCATTCCATTCAATGGGGGTTTTTTCTAATTTCTTTGAGGCATTTCATCAAACACGTAAGTGTCCACAATGGCAGAATATTATTTTAAGCTAGACAGAACTTTATCAACTACCAAATGTTATAAATGAACTAAAAACCCTAACTACTCTTAGATAGAAACAATTTCACGAGGAAAGGCTCAAAGTTGAAAAATGAAAATTTGTGGAGAATGTTGAAACTTACCATGTTACCAGTCTTTAACTCTTTTTTACTATATAAACTGGGAGAGTAGAAAATAATGAACAAACCTTTTAGGAATTTTTCAGTTGAACTTTCATCATTTGTGTTGAAATAAACAAGAGTGTAGAATGTAAGCACAACAACAACAAAAACAAATGTTAAATTAAACTTTAAATAGAAGAAACAAAAACGAAGTAATAAACAAGAAACAAGAGCAGAAATCAGTACCAGCAGGATAGATCGACGGTAGAAGGCTCGAGGAGCGGCTGAGTGGGCGGCAAAGTGGTAGACTGAAGAGGAGAAATGGAGAAGAAGCAGCTGAAGAGAAGGTAGAATTAGGACTGCACGAACCCGGTCCGGTCTAAATAACGGACCTAGACCCGGTCTGTTTGGGTCAGCTTCGGCCCAATCAGGTAAGATTCGAACTTTCAAACATATATCCGGTCTAAAATTTGAAATTGAGGACGATCGAGTGAACATTCAAATTACGATGGGTTTTCAATTAGGCAGATCGTTGATGCGGAAGCTCAGAATGCTCGAAGAAGAAATGGTAGCTGAATTCTCGAGGCTAATGACTGCTGATGTTGTATGCAGAGGGATAAACTTTGGCATTATTTGGTTTTGTGAGTGCATCACGCAGCTGGAGTTCACGGGGAAGGGATTGGGGTATTGAGGGTTTGTGTGAGGGGATGGATGGGTTAGGATTGGGTTGTGGGCTTGGTGTTTCTAAACCAAGTGACCAAGTCTTCTCCAAAAAAAAAATAAAATTAGGATGCATAAAACTTTTTAGTTGAGTACTCCTATTGTCAAAAAGCATTAACTATGATTTTATATTTGGTAACTCATAAAATAAATGAGCGTTTATTCGTGGCTTTTGAGAATAAGAGGTTATAGGTAATTTTTTGAAAGTTCGCAGAATTAGTTTTTCAAAGTTGGCTTTAACTCTTTAAAAAACAAAAATGAGCAATTAATTTTATATTTTAATAAAAAAATCAATATTATTCTCAATTAATTACAATAATTTTATACTTAGAGAGCATTTGTCAAATATATTTACCAAACAATATTTATATTGTTGGGCAAAATAGATGTATATTAAAAGAGAAAGTATAGGGAACTCATAGTTTGTTAGCCAATAGATGGTCAATAAGCTATTTCCTTCTTTTCTCTTTTTTTTTTACCACCCACTATTTCCCTAATTACACTTATGGACTTCCTATGGGCTTCCAAATTCTAACGACCATAAATCATATATTTCATTTTTTTTCAAGGGAAAGATCTTGTAGTAACCATAAAGGCCCATAATAAATATTTGGTATGAAAAGAGCTATATTTACTAATTAGTGAGCAACTATCTTTTTTAACATGTAAAAATTTATAAAACCTAAATCTATTCAAAAGCGCTTTATAATTTGCAATAATTGTATCAAAGGAACCACCAAAATTATCTGGTGATGTAATAGCTTTATAAACCTCATTATTATTGTCTCCTTATATTTCAATATCCAAGAAGGAACCTTGGGTTTAGGATGGATTTGGTAAAACTTTTACTTTTCAAAAGTAGTTTATGAAAATTGTCTTTTAAAAAATAGTTTTTAAAAGTCGTAGCACGTGTGTTTGGTAAAATCAAATAAAATTGATCTTTTAATAAGCACAAGCAACAACAATTATGTTTGGTAAAATGACTTTAAAAATTTAAAATGACCATAATAAATATAAATGTAATAATAAATGAAAATATTTATTACTAAATAGGATTATATTAGACTTTTTAATTTTGATAAGCACAAGCCATCTTTGAAAAGCTCCTCTTAGGTGCTTTCAAAAGCACCCATATCTTATAAAAGCTACAAGCACAAGCACTTCGTCTTTTTGGTTTACCAAACACAAAATAAGGTCCTTATATTTTCAAAAAGCACAAGCATCCCTCCGAAAAGCTTTACCAAACCCAGCCTTAGTGAGGAGGCCAATGAATAGAGCTTCCGCCTCAGCTTCAATAATAGAAAGGATTGAGGATGCTTCCAGCGTGATTGCCATCATAATTGAACATTCCTCATCTCTGATCACAACACTAACTCCCCTCCTACCATCATTAATCATTTTGGCGTCCACATTTACTTTGTATCTACCTGCTTCTGGAGATCTGCAATTGTTGGTGTTGTTGCTACCTGGAGGGGTGTCCGACGCTAACGACTTCGAAAGATGAAGGGTGGAAGCTTCAGTGACCGCTTGCTCTGCTTTCTGAATGAGGTCTTCTGGCTTCTCGATGATTTGGTTGAAGACTAGGGTGTTCCTCGCATGCCAGAGGCTATGGACGCTACATAGGAACAGAATTCCTCCTTCATCCCCCATTTGGTTCAACAGCTTAGATATCCACTCTCGGATTGACGATTAGTCGTCTTCATGGATTCTGAAAGTCAGTGGAGACATGAACAAGAATCTGCGCACCCAATCACAGTCTCTAAACAAGTGAGTGGTTGATTCCTCTCTCTACGAGCACCTAGGGCACACGATATCGCATCTTAATCCGCTTCTTTGTAGATTTTGCAGGGTCAGGAGTGAATTGTGCTAAAGCCTCCAAACGAAATTCTGGGTCCTGAAAGGTATCTTCAATTTCCACATATGTTTCCCGTCTTTGACTCTTATTTATTATATAAACTAGGAGAATAGAAAATAATGACTAATTAAACCTTTTAGAAAATTTTCAGTTGGATTTTCATCATTTGTGTTGAAATAAACAAGTGTTTAAAATTAATAGAAGCAACAAAAACAACGTAATAAACAAGAAACAACAATAGAAACCAGTACCAGCTGAGTGGACAACTGGAGAGAAGTTAATGTTAGGACCAAGGTTTTGAAAACTGGATCGTACATCAAACCCTTCATATTACTGGTTTATTGATTCATCGGTCCAACCAGGTTCAATTGAAAAACCATTTTACAATAAAGTTATATAAAAAATAAAAATAAAACAAATGAAAGACTCGCTTTAAAAAAAAAAAAAACAAGTAAAGAAAAAAAGACATAAAAAAATGAGAGCCTGGCTCGCTTACTGCAAAATGTCAGTCATCTTTTTTTGCAACTTTAGCTTGCTCCATATGATTTGGAGTTGCTGTTTGAAAAAAATCTCTTGGATGACCATCTAGAAAAACAATATTAAATTATTAAGGGGGCAAATTGCAAAGACAAACATTTATATCAAGAAAACAAGAAAGAAGAAAATAGAAAATAGAATTGAATTATGAATCAAAAGGCATCCTTCACAAGATAAGTGAAGTCCAATATATAGAGCATACGAGCTCAAGAACCTAATGGATATAACTCAAGAATCCTAACTACACTAACAATACTAATAGATTCTTGAGACTAATCAGCACTAACTAATTCTTGATCTAAACCAGAATAATAGTACTAACTAACTGATCTCCTAATTTAAACAAGGAATCAGCCATAGAAAAAGCTTTTGCTTCATCAACAAGAAAGTTTCAAATTTTCAACATTTCTTTTTCACAAACAAGATCACAAACAAGCAACTTCCATGCATTTTAAATGGGTTTTTGTTGGACCGAACCTGCCTTTAGACTGGTTTTCGGTTTGACCGGTCTAACCAATGAACCGAACCAATTTAATCTAAAACTGCACAAAACCCAGTCGAGTCCAAAGAACCGATCTAAACCAGTTTAATTATAGACTCAGTTACAAAATCATGTTTGGCAGTTCACATAAGGATAGAAGCATTGTATCATTGGACACTAATTTAGTGTGTTTTGTGTCCATATGACAGAAAGAACACCAGAGACATTAAATAAAGTCACAACTTAAATTTTTCATTTTTTTTAAAAAAATTGTAACTATCAATTATATATAATTATATTTTTTATTATTTTATTTTTATTTCAAAATTTTGTATTAAAAAAATCAAAATAAATTAAAATTTTTATTATTTATCATATCTCATAATCATTTATAACAAAAAATATAAAAATATTAATTTTTGTGTCTGCTCAGACTATTAATATTTTATCTTATCCTATTTTGATCAAATTCGGCCTATTCGAATACGATTCGAACTTTAAATCATCTGTGTGGTTAGAATTTTGAAATTAAGGATGGAATATATATATATATATATCATGGACGAAGTGAACATTCAAATTATTTTTCTTAAAAGCAGTTGTATTTTATTATATTGAGTAATAAAATGAATATGCAAAAAGATAAATTCAATTTGGACAAAAAAAAGTTAAAGAGTGTAGAAATTCCATATAATCAAAACATAATAATGTAAATGACTAAAAGAGAAAACACATAAATGAAGAGAAAAGTTAAGAAGGATGATGTTGGTGGTATTCTTTGATTGAGCTCATAGTCGAACAAATAACCAGGTCTGGGGTACCAGCAACGCCTTCAAAAATTAGAAGATCGTGCTGGTTTTAGAACTTCCAAAGAATTATAGGAATCACACTAGCTCATCTTTTTCATTGGGCATTACCTCCATAACCAATAACTTTAAAACATTCTAACTGTCTCCACATTAAATTCAAAGTTGTTTCAGTAGTTTCAACAGAAAATGATTAATCTACTAACAGTTTATCTAATAGACTCTTAAAGCATCTCTTATGCTTAATTCTGATGTCAGAGACATCCAAAACTATGACAATAGTAACAGACACAACGATTATAGTAATTGAATTGTATTGAACGATCAATAATCGTTCACACATAAAATAAATATTGCTCACACATGAAATAAATATTTTAATTATGTAAAAGAGCATATTAGCAGAGTATATTAAAATTTATAATAAACTATATATACCATTGTACATACCTATACACAGTATACAGGTGTGTACAATGGTACATCTAATATTATCCTAAAATTTAAAATAGTACATTAAAACCCTAGTAGAACAGAAAATTCAAATTATTTCTTAAGATGCGCTGCATCTTAAATTGGTATATTCATAGCATTTTTTAATTTAAATTTATTCAATTTTTTTCAAAATATATTCGTAAGTTCTTTTATTATTTTCTATTTTTTTATTAGACCTAGCATGTTAACATACGCGAAAAATTTTCTAATATAAATTAATTAAAAACGTTATGTTCCAAAAAACATAAACAAGACATTATTTATAAGCATTTTTTTTTTTTGAGTTTTAATTTGGCTGATGTTCGCCTCATGGTGGAGCATTTTTCTGAACAATACAATGACCACCTCAACACACGACTAACTTGGTAAGATTTTCGTCAGATATGCTTGATGTTCGCCCATGAGTGAGGCGAACTTTGTGTGAATTACACACACCACCGTGTGTCACGGCGAACTTCAGCCATGCATCAACGAGCCTATAAATATGACCCTCCAGCCAGCAAGAAGGCACACCAAAGCTCTATCTTTTCCATTTTTCATCCTCCTTTACCAACTCTTTCATTCCCATTCTTTTAGGTCATACATGTTTTATTTATTTCCTTCTTTTATATGGGTGAAAAAATATTAGTTTCAATTCACTATGCTTGTCAAATAATAAAAGAACATGAGGAAAACGATGTCTTTAGTTGTCCTCAACCGACCTTCGTTTGTTGGCCAAATGAGGAGATGAGTTTGGAATAGCTGAAGGATTTTATCTTGCGCTCTATTGGAGAAGACCACAGAAAACGAGTACAGAAAGTTTACTAAAAATATCCACATGCAGTTGATGGAATCTTTTATTTTAAAAAGTACAGATATTTTCATTTAAATGTTGCGTTGGTTATGTATTGATGAATAAATATAATAATTGTGTAATCATTTGTTTGATCAGATTTCGTTTATGTGCACTAATACTTGACTGATACCTACATTTAGCTGTAATTCCTTTGTTAGAGCTATATGTTGCACTATACGCCGCCGATTTTAATTATGTAATATGACTCACATTTTTATTTAGTTATGTAAACCTTTTTTTGAAAAAAAAACTTTTTATTATAAACTAAATATAACTTTTTTTTGTTGTTGACATAAACTAAATATAACTGATAATTAATATACGATAAATAAACAATTTTATTGTTATTGTTGCTGGCAAGTAAAATAAATTACATATATTGTTGGATATCAAGTTTCAATTAAGTAGAGTTTGAAAATGACTCTTGAAATTTGGTCTTTGCATCAAAATAATTCTAAAATTTTAATTGCACTATTTTGACTTCTGCGATTGAACTATAAGCACCATACTAGGCAATGAAATAATTTTCGATAATGAATCAACACTATAATAATGATCGGGTACAGTAACTACTACCACTAAGATTAATAAAACATCATTTTCTCCAAAAATTATAAATAACGTTGTATTAGTCAATATGTTAAAAACTCTTAGCTGCTTTGATATTTCATTTGATCAATATATTATTGTTTATAATTCATTGGGCTCCAGTTATAAAATCACTGTTGTTTTATTAATCAAGTGATAATGATTGTGTCAAATCATTATTTTGATGTTGACTTATGGTCAAAAATTGATTCAAGTGTGATGTCCAAAAGTTAATCTCAAAGAATTAAAAATAGTAAAATTAGAATATCAATTTCTGGTGCAAAGGGTCAGCCTCAAGCCAAATTGGGACTTTAGTCAGTTTCAATTGCATTATTAACTATTAAGGTGCTCAAGATCGAGTTTATGTACCGTAGTAGTCTCTAAGCTTCTATTAGCAATTATCAAGGGTAGGTTAACCATATAAATCATTTTGGTTTCAAAATATCAATTTACACCAAAAGTAAAAAAATGGTCAGATTATATCAAAACACGTATTTTTATGAAATTCATGGCAGAATTTTTGGTTTTCCAAAATCTACTGGACCCTGCCATGGATTCTGAGCAAATGCATTTCAGTTAGGATCCATGGTAACCTGTCACGAATTCTTTCACCAAATGTTATAAGTTCCATGGCAGAGTCTTCGTAATTTAATTCATTTCATTTTTCTTGTTTTTAGAGAGAGAAGTTGTAGAGAAAAAGAAAAAGATTTTCAAATGGTAGCACCTACGCTCGAGGAAATAGTCGCTGCCGACAGAAAAATAATAATGTACCGGCTCGATAATATTTCTCACGTTGCACATAATGTTAACACACATGTTAGCTTTGATTTTTTTTATGCTAATCAACATTCAATTTAATTCGTAGTGTCTTAATTATGATTAAACTAGGTTTTTTTAAGTTTCATTTAATTTAATTCTCAGTGTTCTAATTATTGATTATTTTTTAGTTTCATTTAATTTAATTTAATTAAGTTAGGTTTAATTTTTTTATAAGTTTCTTATTAATTAATTTTTAGTGCCTTAAATATTGATTAATTTTTAGTTTTATTTAATTTAGTCTTTGCTATATTATGTTCAATGCAGCAGGTTACATGTATCATCAGTGTGCGTAGGCAACTCGCGATGCAGTTACATTCGCAGGTTTTACCGTATGTGGAGTGGGCCGGCTTCCTCCCAATGGCGCGTCTGAGTAATTACTGATTTAAGGTTGATGAGCCGCTCATCACTGCCTTCCTAGAATGGTGGCACCCTAAGACCCATTTGTTCCACATGCCTTGGGGCGAGTGTACCGTTACGTTCGAGGACGTTGTATACTAATTAGGGGTCCCCATCGACGGTCAGGTAGTTAGTGGTTGCCTTTGGGACTTCCTGGCGGTTATGCCGAACTGGGAGGCCACGGTGGGAGTGGTTCGAGGATATGTTCGGTCAGATGCCCCCAGCGCACTTTTAGAGCGCTCCCGGATGATGCCAACGAGGATCTGGTCGTCAAGCATGCTCAAGCTTACATTATGATGCTATTGTCGACAGCTCATTTTGGGGATAAGACTGCAGCTAGGGTTCACCTCCGGTGGATCCCCTTCGTCGATCGCATGGACGACCTCGGGGGATATAGCTGGGGGTCTGCAGTTCTTGTCTGGCTGTACATGAGTCTATGCCGAGCAGCTAACAGAAGCGTCGTCCAGTTGGCAGACCCACTACATTAGCTGCAGAGCTGGATATTTTGGAGGTTTCCTACCCTTAGACCGTATGGATTCGACGTCTTTGTATTTCCGTTGGCCTCCAGGTAGTGGCGGATTCAAGGGGGGAGTGAGGGTAGGCATTGGCCCTAGGGTTTTCAAACTATATATAGTGTATGATGTCAAGCAAAATTATTATGAATCTATTAGTCTGATGGCTATATAGTTGCATATATACATTAAACACATGGGTTCGATTCCCATCTTTTTCACTTTTTAATTAATTCTTTAGTTGTTTCTATTTTACGTACATATATTATCATACGCATTAAGTAAATAATTTATTAATATAAATATCTTTTACATGTTCTATTTATTAAATTATTTTAAGTACATATATAAAAAGTATTAGAAAAACTAATGTATATATTTTTATAATAATAAAAAATTAAAATAATGTGTTTATTAAAATAATGATATTAAAATATGAAATTATTATTTTCAGTAAAACTTTCTATTTTTTTTTACTTAATTTTTTACTAAAATTAATAAAAAAATACTAATTATATACTATTATGAAGAGGGAGAAGGGTGAAAAGAATAAAAATTGTCTTGATTTGACTATTATTTTATTTTTATTAAATTTTTAAGATAAAATTAAATATTTATAAAGTAATTATCTTTATTCTCTCCATCTTAAAACTCATAAAAAAGCTAATGTCGCTAAATATATGAACAATAATATTTAGGTTTTTAAACTTTTAATTTTCGGTCCCTCATGGTTGGATCTGCCACCATTTTCAATCATAGTTTCGGCCCCCGCATGATTGGTTTTCTAGATTCACCCCTGCCTCCAAGTAACACAACTTAATTTAAGCATGCTTCAATTTTCTTTATGATTATATATTGCACGAATTCTTATCATTTTGCGTTATTATTAAGCGAGGGAGGTATCTGCCAACTTCGACGAGAATGAGTCGCGAGTGCTACAACACAGGAGGTAGGTTGATATGATGACCCTCATTGAGGTTTGTTTTAATTTAATTTTGTATTTGTTGCATTCCATTTTTTTTTTATTTTAGCTTCATTATATTTTGCATATTTTCCATTTGAATGTTTTTCATACTGCAGTTCGTTTGTCTGCCATATCGGGTGGATGCGGTCGAGGCCGTAGTCCACCCTTCCATACTGCACCCAGATCACAGGGCCCTTTGGATTTCAATCGTCCCACTTATATACTTTGGATCCATCAAGTGGAATCACGTGGATTGGGTGATCCCACAGTTTGGAGGCGTTCAAAATGCTTCCATCGGCCCTTAACATCGAATTCCTACATGCGAAGGACGGACGAGGGATAGATCGATGGTGACCTCGGCAGTATCAGGCCTAGCACGATTTATGGGCAATTCGATTTGCCCAGGTGTTTGAGGTTGCACAGGCAGGCGATCCCAGTCCCTCAGCAGACTTCCTGCGATGGTGGTTCCTCGCTGGGAAGAGGTACCAAGTTCCGACTGACGCATTCCATAAGTTGTCACCTAACGAAATACCAGTCGAGGCCACACAGAGATAAACCGCTCCACACCCACAGCGGTCTCAGGTGGTAGATGTTTCGAATAATAGGCGACCATCGAGGAGGATGATGGTTGGCATGAGGACCACAGCCAGGGATTAGCAGTGGTTGGATGAGTTGATTGTTGAGTATGAGGAGGTTGCGGCTTCCCCTCAACGCATTCGACGCATTGGAGAGGGTGGTGGATGGTGGAAAGGGGGGGAGAGGCGGTGACAGGACACCTACACAGCAGAGTCAGGGTGGTCCTAGCACCAGTCATGCACATGATGCGGGGACAAGCACGTAGGCTGAGGTCCCTTCTACCCCTCAGACCCAGCAGACTGTGGCCACACCGACCCTTGCCTCTCCGTCGCATGCCTTCTTGGACGGACTTTCTAGCCCAGGGTTCCAGCAGATGATGGAGCAGATACTACTGCCAAATGAGGGTGATAGGTCATATTTTGATGGCACACAGTTTGATGGCTCTCAAGTTCATTTGGACTTGAACGAGCTTGTTTTCGCTCTATCACGGCCCTTTATGGCGCTTAGTAGCACTCCCCCTTCAGCACACATGTCGGGTCTTTCATGGGAGATGCTATTCATGGAGACTGCAGCTGTTCCGACTCCACACGTGTCACCCGTACCGGCAGAGCATCGTGATGAGCCACCAGCGCGTGGTAGGGACCATAGGATTCCACGTTGTAGAGGCTATGGCACTGGAGGTCATATTTAGATTTGTATTTTCTTATTTTTTTTCTTTGTTGATAGACATATTTATGTATTATATTTATATATTTATGGATACTTTTTATGTTATTTACATGTTTTTTAGTGTATTTGTTATTTCTTATTATTAACAGCACTATTACAAAAAAAACTAACGAAAACCTAAATTCGAATTAATTAAGGAATTCATAAAAAAAAATCAACTTTGAAGATGATCCGTGATAAGATACCACAGAACTCTAAATCCTATATAATTTAGGCAGAATCTGAGGTAAGGTGCCACGAATTCTTAGTGTTATAAGCAGCATCCATGGCACCCTGCCACGAATTCCATAAGAGCTACATTTTGGTGTAATTTGATTATTATTATTTTTTTTTTATATAATTTGATAACATTGGCTTCAATTCCATTTAAATAAGTAACTTGCCTTAATATCAACTTAGTGAATTTGCTACAAATATAGAAAATACTTTTTTATGGAAACCAATATGACATTTATGATATTCTAACGACCATAAATCATATATTTCATTTTGAAAACACACAATACTTATTATATGTTATTTCTTGATTTTTCAATCAATAAAAAATTAAAATGGAGAATTGACTATTGTTTATTATGGACTAATAAATTGTGGAAGATAAATCATTAATGAACTTTGTTGACCAAAACAAAATATTTGTTAATGTGTATAAAGTGCAGATATTGACCGTTTCGATATTTCTTTTGGAAATTTGATAATTATGGATAGTCATAATTTTTTATTTTCATTTTTATTTTTTTATGAATATAACCATTATAGATGTTATTTATATATAAAAAATTATAGACTACGTACTTATTATTACTCTAATAAAATGTTGCAGACAAAATATTAATGAGCTTTGTTGACCAAAACAAAATATTTGTTATTGTGATTGCTATTGCGTATAAAGGTGTATATCTTAACATTTTCGGCCTCTTTCATGTCTCTATATATACTTGTGTGGTATACTTAGTATTCACATAAATCTCACAAGTACTATTTCCTTATAGTTTGCAAGAGATGGCAAACTTTCACATGAAATTTTCTGTAATAATATTGTTGATGGGAGTTTCGCTTTTAGCACTGTCAAATGATAGTGCCAAAAGAGTTTGTGGATTGAGCGCAACAAATCCTAACCGAAATCATCAAATTAGAAACTTATATGAACTTCAAAGATTAAGTCCATCCGGTCCAAATCCACATCATCCAGAGAGTTCACATGCATATCATCTGAGATTACAATCTAGAAACCTAGACGAAATTCAAAGATTAAGTCCATCAGGTCCAAATCCACACCATCCAGAGAGTTCACATGCATACCATCAGAGATTACAATCTAGAAACTTATATCAAATTCAAAGAGAAAGCCCATCAGATCTAAATCCACATTATCCAATGAGTTCAGATTATATCATGCGACTAAGTGCAGAAAATGTGGATCCAAGCCATGACAACTATATTCATACTTGACCAATGATCGGAGACTTGAAAGCTTGTAAACATGCTCAATTTGAGCTTTTATCAAGTGTACTTTGTTATTGAATAAGCAAGCTTTTTAATAGATTCAAAATATTAATAAAAAAAGTTAGAACTCTATTTGACTCTCTAATTTTTTGTCGCTCTTTGTCAATAAACACAAATATACCTGGAAGGGTGAATTGAGTAATAAAATTACAATAATTCTCTATCAACACACGTTTTTATCAACCAAATTGGAAACATGCGTTTTGATTCACGCGCCTTTCACAAAACCCTCAGCTGAATAAACGCACCTCTCCTAAAACTCTCAGCTTCAAACGCAACGCGACACAAGGATTTAACTAATCTTCTTCTTCTTCTTAAGATAGAGTAATCAGAATTATGATGGCGGAAGGCAGTTCAAATCCTCACGATCTGAATTTGAATTGTGAAATAGAGCAATTGGACGAGCAATTAGGGGTTAATGAATTCTGAATTTGTTTAGATGTTTATTGGACGAGTAATCCTTGCAATCCTTGCTGATTGATTGTTTATTCTGAGATTTAATTCAATCTGTAAATTCTTCATTCATTTTCTGTATTGGTTTTGACTTGGTATGTTTGCTTAAATATTTCTGTTCGTTATGTTCATAAATTATGTTCGATGTGTCTATATTGTCTGTTCAATTATTGCTCTGTTTTTGTAGTTATTATTCTTGTTGTTGGATTGTTTATTATGAGGTTTAATTTGATCTATAAAATCTTCAGTTATGTTAGAAAATTTATTTCAATTGTTTTTCCGTCTAAATCTATGAAAAATGTTGTTTGCATTGGTTTTGAATCGGTATGTTTTATTGATTTGGTATTGTTACTAAGTTTATAAACTCTGTTTGTTTCATTTGTAAATTATGTTCATTGTGCTTTCATTTTCTGTTCATCGAAATATTGATTTTGTTTTTACTCTATTTTTTGCAGTTTTTGTGCGATGTGGATGAAGAGTACATCCTCGAGGATGGGATGACATTCCTAACCTGTGAAGAAGCCAATGATTTTTACAAGGAGTATGCTAAAGCTTTGTCTGATGTTAATGCTGTAGATGAGAATTCAAGACTGCTCCAGAGTCAGAATTTTTCGTTTGATTGAGAAGCAAAGTTTTTTTCGTGGAAGCAGCAATTTTCTATTCGACGGAGAATATGTGATTAGTTGATGATTTTTTTATTCTTTATATTTAGATCAATAACTCTTTGGTTGAGTTTCATTTGAATTTTAGATTTGTTCAAATTTTTATTCATATTATTCAGGTTGTAGTTTAGAGTACTCTATATTTAGTTTTATTTGAATAAGGATGATGTTCTGTTCAACATATCTAATACTATTATATTCTGTTGAGTTAAAAGTTAATATTAAATATTTGATGATGATAAATATTAGTTGGGTTATGGATTAATAGCCCAAACATGTTAGTGTGTTTGATATGTGTGTTTAGTGTTACAGGTCCAAATGAATATAGCAAGTAATATTGACTAGATTCAAAGTTTTAGAGGTGAAGTAATGTTCATAAAGGAAAGATTTGGAGTAGCATAAATTTGGACAGCAAATATATCATTATTGGTGATTGATCAAAAGAGGAAAGATTTTATGTGCAATGGTCAAAAATATCATGAGCAATGCCCAAGTAATTGAAGTAGTGCACAAGCTTTGCAACGTTCTTATGCGATTATATTTGGAAATATTTGGTGTTATCTTATCATCATAAGAAGAGCAAAGATGCAGATTTAATAAAGCATTTGAATTCAAAAAAAAAAAAAAAGACTTGGAGAGCAAGAATGTATATATGAAATACTTGGACAGCATATCAAGAAGGATTACATAATTGAATTATTACTTGGACTGCACACAAAGAAGAGCAACGACTACTATTTTGGAGTGCCAATCAAGGTTGCTACAAGTATAAATAGAAGATGATTTCCAAGAGTATAGATCAAGCAAGAGAGCCACAAGTTCATACATACTCAATTTGAGTTATTCTTATTATTATTTTTATTTCTTCTTTGTCTAGATTTATGCTTATTTGAAATACAAAAGGCAAAGAGAGAAAAGATACAAAAGCCATATATTTTATTTGAGAGTTTGCAACTAAGATTTTAGTTGTGAGAAAATTCCTAAGTGAGTGAAGCTTAGGTGTTCTAGTTTGAGAGTGAGTGATCTCTTGAATTAGTATTTGTAATCATATGATTATAGTGGAAATTCTACCATTGTGAGTGGTGGAGACTGGACGTAGGTTTCAAGTGGGGAAACCGAACCAGTATATATCGTGGTGTTCTTCTTCTACTCTCTATCTTTTAAGTTTGATTGCTGTTTTGTTGTTAAGAGACAAAACCGAGTTTTATCTCCTGATTCCGCTGCAGTTTTATCTCATAATTCGAAAATTGTTTTGCATTCCTTGATTCACCCACCTCTCAAGGAATCTTCATATTCGTTATCTCTTAATTTTCTGTTCGATGCTATATAGTTATTTGAATTGAATCCTTTGACGAGCGATGCAAGATTAAATGATCAATAGAGGAATAAATTTACTTCCTTTTTCAAAAGGATTAATAAGGCTATTAATACTCTCTTGGATGAAATGATCAATAAAATATTTAATCTAATTCGAACCATTAACTGCTTAAGTATTCTGTTTGTTAATTTAAATTTTATGTTCGATGGTATATAGTTATTTTTCAAGTTTTATTTTGTAAACACCATGCTTACATCATTCAAATGTGTTGCATTTATTCTATTTACAATAAATTGAACAATAAGCAGCTTGATATTCACTATAGGAATAATAACACCATAAGTGTGTAATGAAGAAAGTATAAATTAGTTAAAGCAAATTATGATTAACATAATTTTCAAAGAGCACAAATTTTAAAAGAGCACGGACAAAATTTTCAAATAGTATGAACAGAATTTGTAAAATCTTCATTCATGTTAGAAAATTGATTTCAAGTGTTTAGATTTTCTGTTCGTTATGTTTATAAAATATGTTCGTTGTGTTTACATTTTATGTTTGATGATTGCTCTTTTCTTATAATTATTGTTCTTGTTGTTGGATTGTTTATTTTGAGGTTCAATTCGATATGTAAAATCTTCTTTCATGTTAGAAAATTGATTTCAATTGTTTTTCAATATGAATCTATGAAAAGTGTTGTTTGCATTGGTTTTGGATTGGTACGTTTTCTTTGTTTGCTTTATTATTATTAAGTTTAGATTTTCTGTTCGTTATATTTATAAAATATGTTCGTTGTGTTTACACCTTCTGTTCGTTAGTAATTGATTTTGTAATTGCTCTATTTTTGCAATTTTTGTGCGATGTATGTGGATGAAGGTATATCCCCCAGGTTTGAAGTACTTTTCTAAATTTCATAAGGAAAAAAGAAAACAAATTCAAAATGAAAGAAACAGTAGCATTGAAATCTCAATTTGGTATTTGATAAGGAAAATAAAAACAAATAAAAAACCTAATCAAATTCAACGAATAGATTTTTCAAACAAAATGAACAAATTTTGGAGGTCCTAATTTCTCAATTGGTTTACGTATATTTAGGTTTTCATTTGTTTCAATATTGTTAATGGCGACTACGGAGACGATAGCGTAACAAAAAAGTAAACCAGCAACAACAAAAGAAGACAAAGAAGAACAACAATAACAACAACCATGTAGAAGAAGAAGGCGAATGTGGAGGTGGAGGTGGTGAAGAAAAAGAAGAAGAAGAAACAGCAGCAATAACGTTATAAGTGCATACGTGAGTTGGGGTATTGCGTGAATACACGCATGTGAAATGATAGTGGGGAAGATTTACTTGGCTTGCTTGGTTATATGTACATTTAGCAGTATTAATAAAATTAATAACAAATTTTTGGGGAGAAAAATGAACTTCAATTTTCTATAGGCTTTTAAGGGAACACAAGTACTTAACCCATTTACTAATATTTTCTTCATCATAGAGATAATTTAAAATAAATGTGCAAATAGGCATCAAGGATTTGCAAACAAATCCTAAGCATTTTGTGTAAAATTGTATTTTTTCACACCACTTTAATTTAAAATATAACTAATAGTGAATTTGACTAGTTTAAAGAAAATAAATGGCAAAGTTTGGTTTTATTTTAGTTTGATATAACCTCTTTTACTTACATTTTGTTAAAGTGTTCAAATTCCAATCGTACAAATCAAGCCACTTATCCCATCGAATCCAAAAGAGAAGATTGATTAAAATCTTCTTCTTCCATGTCTGCGTCCACATATGTATCTTCTTCTTCTTTTTCTTTCATTCCTTCCTTCCTTCCTTCTTTTTTTCCTTCCTCCATGTCTGCACTTCTTCTTCTTCTTCTTCTTCTTCTTCTTCTAATATAATGTAAAACACAAAAATAGATATGAAACCTCACAACAGAAAATGAAGACGAAAACGACGAAGAAAGTTACAAAACGAAATCTAACAACAAAACACGAAGACGAAAATAATGATAAAATCTAACAACATTATAGAACATAAAAACGCACTTACCTGACATAAAAAGCACGAATCACGAAAGTTGAAGAGAACGATGCAAAAGAAGAAGGGGATGGCAACGAAGTCAGCAACAAAAAACGAATATGAATCAACAAAGTTGTAGAGAACGGTGATAAAGAAGACGAACAAAACAGAAAACATAAATTGGTGCGTCAAAACGAAAAAGAACATTATTAATAAGAGAGAAAGTGGCGCATGATTGAATTTGCTTGGTTAGGCATTTGGTTGGGAAAAACACTTATTCACCTAGAATTATTGCTAAAAATATTAATAGCATATATTACAATTTTGATAGTTAATATTATTTGTTCACAAAAGAATTCTCATTATTGGTTTTAATTAATAATATATATAATTATGATTATTAATATTATTCGTCCAAAAATAATTATTATTATTTGTTTTAAAAATTCATTACCTATACAATTTTGATCATTAACACTATCGTTCAAACTTTTAAAAAATTATATGTTTTGAAAAAAAATATATGACATGTGCAACTTTAAATATTAATTGTATGCGTTCAAAATAAAAAAGAAACCAACAAAAAAAATGTTCAAAACAATAGACTTTTTCCTTCCAAAACCAAAAAAAATAATAATAATAAATTTTATCTCAGAATTTAAAAAATCAAGTATAAATATTATAATATTAACATTTTTCAATACTACTCAAACACATGGTCTCGAAAAAAGTTTAATTGGAATCCATGTGTTAAATATCAACATTATAAGAGAAACAAAATTTAAAATATTTTTTTAAAAAATCAGTTATCCTTATAGAAGACATTGCAAGTGTCTTCATGCAGAAAAAAATTTTTAATTAAATAAAAAAACTTCGTGTTTTACCAAAATACACATTTCTGGGGATATTTACTAAAATAAAATTTATTAGCAGTACCGGTCCGGATCGGTATTGGGTTATTTTCAATACCGGTCCGGATCGGTACTGGTTCAATTTTTTAAAAAATAAAATACACCAGTATCGGTTCTTCTGGGGACGGTACTGGGTTAATACCAATACCGGTCCTTCTTGAGGCGGTACTGGTTCAAAATTTAATTTTTTAATTTAATATTAAATATATTGATTTAATTAATAGAAATGATTTAGGTAATAAATTACAATTAGAAAATATATTAATAGCAATAAATATATTAATTTTTTAGCCGTAATTTTACATTGATTCAATTGACATAGAATTAATGTAATAATATATTAATTGATTTAATTAACATAGCATCAATGTAATAATAATAATCGGATCCATCAAATTAAATTATAATCCAAATTAAAAAACTTAATAATAGTCATGAAGATATTAAGGCATAGAAATTATTGTTTTCAGGACGCACGAATGATAACATTATGCAGATTTGGGTATTATCATTTATTATAATTAAATAAAATTTAGAGTAAAAATCAAAGAAGAAACCCTGTATATTTGTATTAATTCACTATATTTTTTCTTTTCACGGAAGAGATTATTTTACGATCCATTACAAGACTTTCTTATTTAAGATGAATTGAATTATTATTATTACATTAATGCTATGTCAATTGAATCAATTAATATATTATTACACTAATTTGATGATTGAATTATTATTATTATTATTACACTAATGATATGTTAATTGAATCAATGCAAAATTACCTCTCAAAAAATAATATATTTATTGCTATTAATATATTTTTCAATTGTAATTTATTACCTAAATCATTTCTATTAATTAAATCAATATATTTAATATTAAATTAAAAAATTAAATTTTGAACCAGTACCGCCCCAAGAAGGACCGGTATTGGTATTAACCCAGTACTGCCCCCAGAAGGACCGATACTGGTGTATTTTATTTTTTAAAAAATTGAACTAGTACCAGTCCGGACCGGTATTGAAAATAACCCGATACCGGTCCGGACCGATACTGCTAATAGATTTTATTTTGGTAAATATCCCTAGAAATGTGTATTTTGGTAAAAAGACGAAGTTTTTTTATTTATTTAAAAAAATTTTTCCTTCATGCAGGATAGAACTTTTCCTCATTTTTAAAAAGAAGACTAGAGATTGATTTGTTATCTGAAACTCAATTTTAGAAAAGGCTACGAAAATAAAACATTTATGAGCTTTTATTTTTTGAGTTAATTGAATATATATATATATATATATATATATATATATATATATATATATATATATAACA
>JASCZI010271867.1:269485-282961 GCA_036250425.1 Stylosanthes scabra
AGTTATAAGAAATTAAATAATGATTGGCTTTTGCAGTCTCAATAGAGTATATGATGATATCATGTTTGGGTAATTTCAGAGAATCAAAACATTAATTTTGACTTTTGGAATTTGGACTACATATTTTATTTATGTCCATAGGAAGAGTTGAGGAATAAGATAAGATAAATTTCCACAGCCCTAAGGTATGGAAAAGTATTACAATGGAGACAATGCATGGAAGGAAAATATTGGAATGAAGAAGGATGAAGATGTTAATCTACCACATGCATTTATTACTTTTAGATTACATTTTAGGAGCCTGCAATTAGAAAATAAATATTTGAAGACTTGAGAGAAGCCTTTTCTTCCTTTGTATCTTTGTCAGAGCCTCTTGGATCTGATATTTGAGAAACTATTGAATTACATAGCTGATTAAAAATGTTAGTATACTGAAATATTACGTTACATTGCTGTCTGCTTCTATATCTGTAGTTATTAATTAATATTAATTTGATCTAAGTATTGCTCCCACATCCACTGTTAATAATCTAGGATTAATAACAGAATGAACAATAAGCTTGCACAGCGAAAATCAACCACTTGTATAGAATGCATGTTGGAATACAAGAATTTTTTTCATCTGGATAAATATCTTGAAATGTTGGTAGTTACTTTCTATTTATTCTATGCATGCAGAATTTAGGCTCATATTAATCCTTGAAATTATACTTAGCTCGAGTCTAAAATTAGTTTCTAAAATTTTAAATTATCTAAATTGATCTCTAAAATTAAAAAACATGACTCAAGTTAGTCTTTGAGACGATTTCCGTGACTAAACTATTGATAGATTGTTGATCTAGTATAATGACTGCCAAATGGGATTAGTACAAAATGACTGTGTTTTATATAAATTTTAAAAATATAATATAGTTTGTGTATTTTTAATATTTGAAAATGAAATATACAAGATATGACTGTTAGAATATAATATATGTTGTTCAATTTAATATCTATTTTTAAAAGTATATATTTGAATATGATTGTTCTTTAATATTTATGGTAGCACCTAGCATTGAATCTTAGCTTTGACGGAAGAAAAAGTTTCATTCATAACAAGTCACACGACACTTACAGATAATATAAAAAAACATGAAATTTATATATAAAAAAAGAATATACATATCCTATAATCTATATGTTGAAGTAGAGTTTTATAGGAGGAGCAATATTTAATTACTAAAAATCTTAACAAGCAAAAAATGAGACAGGGTTACCACTATTTCTAAATCTATATGGATGTGCTACAAGATTATAGGATATATCTTTTTCTTCTCCACATAAATACGATTATGTTCTAAATCTAAAGCTTTTGTTTTATGAATAAAAACCATTTCTCATAGTGTTTTCCTCCCAGATCCAAACATATCTATACCAAAATAAGAACCCAAAATAAGAACACCAGCCACAAAGAGATCCAAACTACACCACAAAAAGGGAAGAAAACACCACAAAAGAGTTATTTAAAATCTAGATCTGAATATCAAATTTAGAAGATCGAAACCGAAAACCATAAACACATGGAAAAAAAAAACATAAAAGGAGAAGAGAAGAGAAGAGGAAAGAAAAGGGAACGGAAAGTGGGCCACCGCCTTACTCGTTGGGCGGCGGCAGCACTCTTCTACAGGAGACGAGCGAGTGTGTTGAGTTCAAAGTTAATATTGAATATTTGATGATGACAAACATTAGTTGGATTATGGATTAATAGCCCAAATGTTTTAGTGTGTTTGATATGTGTGTTTAGTGTTGCAGGTCCAAATGAATATGACAAGCTAAGTGGACTAGATTCAAAGTCTTGGAGATGAAGTAATACTCATAAAAAATGATAAATACGTACAACACACATGGAAAGAATTCAAATGGAGCATGCCTTGATAACAACGTACAAAGAAGCACAAGAAAGGAATGTTTTGACACTTTAAGATAATTAAGGATAAGGATAGCATGGATGCTGCAATTTCAAGAAATGGATTATTATGTTGACTATGCTATTCAAATTTCAAAAGGAGCAACTCTACACGGAAATTATTGATGATGGCTTAAATAGAGAAAAGGAAATAATTCAATTTTACTCAATCTATCACAACAATAACGTCCCTTGGTTCAATATAGGAATGATTTTCTAATTATTATCGAATATTGGACAACAACATGGATCAACTTGGAGTAAGGATCAAGTCAATCTCAACGGTCATCTTTGAATCTTCATGAGTGGTCTCCAAGTCTTGTTCAATTATAAATGAAGAATAATTTTCAGTAGCAGTAGATCAAGCAAGAGCACTATAAGTTCATACATACTCATTTTGAGTTATTTATATTATTCTTTTTTTTATTCTTTCTTTGTCTAGATTTATGCTTATTTGAAATACAAAAGACAAAGAGAGAAAATATACAAAAGCCATATATTTTATTTGAGGGTTTGCAACTAGAATTTTAATTGTGAGAAAATTGCTAAGTGAGTGAAGCTTAGCTATTCTAGTTTGAGAGTGAGTGATCTCTTGAATTAGTGTTTGTAATCATATGATTATAGTGAAAATTCTACCATTGTGAGTGGTGGAGACTGGACGTAGGTTTTAAGTGGGGAAACCGAACCAGTATATATCGTGGTGTTCTTCTTCTACTCTCTATCTTTTAAGTTTGATTGTTGTTATGTTGTTAAGAGACAAAATCAAGTTTTTATCTCCTAATTCCATTGCTGTTTTATCTCATAATTCAAAAATTGTTTTGCATTTCTTGATTCACCCCTCTCAAGGAATCTTGAGAGTGAACAAAGCTTTCTAGCAAGAGAGTTGAACGACTTTTTACATATAATAGAATGTGTTCGCATTTTGAATTGTTAGCTCCTAGTTTTGTGTCTAGATGGAAAAATATTATATATGATTTGTTCAATCTTTTGTCTTTATTAGTTTGAAAAAATCTCATTTTTAACTATTTTTCTAGGTAGCCACTAAGCCACATAAGAAAAAGAAATTTTTAAAAGAAAATCATTTTAGAAGTAATTCCTCTTCTAAAAGAAGGAAACTAATAAAGAAGTACAATATTTAACAATAGAAATTTACATTGTCTCGTGAGTTTGGCACATGTTTTTATAAGTTGATTTTGGTGATGAAGCCTTGAAAGAATTTTTAAAGATTGTTAATGCATCATATTTTGCTTTACATCTTCATCACTATATTTTGCTTTTAATTTTGAGAGATTACAATTCAAACACTGTTCAGCCACTAAAAGCTAACTACCTTAATTGAAAACCTATCTTACCCACTTAGTCAAATAAAAATTAATTTTTTAAAAAAATCTAACTAAAAACTAATTACCAGATATAACAACCTGACAGCAAAAACAGGGAATACAGTATGCAGTGGGTGGTTGAAGAAGTAACGGAAGAACACAACAGAGAAGGATGAGTGAGAAGGGGACGGAGGGGTGGTTTGTGAGCTTGAAATCAGGACAGGAGAGGGCGGAACGCGACATAACCGGCGCGACAAAGGAGGCCGGCCGACGGTAGAGAATATTAGAAGTAGAAGCAGGGTAGAGGAGGAGAAGAAGAAGCAGAAGAGGCGTAGCCGCGGCAGTGGTTGCTGTTGCCAGATCCAACACGAGAAGGGAAGGGGGCTAGAATCTAAAATTAAGCTGGTCATTTGGATAAATTTGTTTTAAAAAGGAGGGTTAAAAACATAATCTATTTGTGAAAACGGCTTATTCTCTTCTTCTTCTTTTTTTTTTGGTCCGGGTATAATATGCAAGGGCCTATTTTTTGAGATATGTGTTAATTTTGTTAGAAAATGAACGAATCTATTACCCAAAAAGATAAAGCACTTTCAAAGATGAAATAAAAAAAAAAACTCTACATCTTTTCTCTCCAAAAAAAAAATAAATCACTTGATAAGAGAGTGCGCGTGAGTGAGTGTGTGAGACTTAGGATTGAGGGTTGTTCAATCCAATGACAAGAAAAAAAAAAAAAAAACTCCACATCAACGATCTCAAGTTTTCTCTCATCTAGGAGAGCTACTTCTCTTGAAGCAGGAGAGAGAGACCTAATAAGGCTAGGTTACGGTAATAGTATGGGAAAATTTTCAAAAAAAGTTGGTTTGTATAGATAAGTTTACGAGCTCAATTTCTAGTTTATGGTATACACAAAACTGTCATATTATGAAATTGAATCACCTAAATCATGCATGTTTCACATTTTTATTTTTTATGGTTGAATAGTAATGATTATTTACTATTTAGCAATATAATAATTGTTGAATGCTACCCAATCCTCTCTAAATTAGAGGAACTTATCCCTATGACTTGTTTAATTCTCAATGGTTCAAAAATGGTGAAAAGTGTAGTTAATGTTAAACATTCATTTCACTCTAGTTTTACTAACCTAATCTATTAATTATAGTTGGACCCCTTTATAATTAACCAATAATTTTATATAAGTGAATTTCTTATTTTCACAATCTATAAATATTTTTTTAAAAAAATAGAAACTTGTGGTTTTTGTTGTCCTCTTTGCACACAATCCTATCTCCTTCAAAACACAGGCCTCCGTGTTCTAGAAAATCCTTCTTCTTTTTTCTCGTGATATGAAGCCTTCATATATTAACAGAAAGGTTTAAGTGATTTTTAAAAACGAAAAGTCATTAATTTCATGTTTTATTGTATAAGTATGAATGATTTGCATACAACTTATATCAAGTTTATTTTCAAGAGAATACTTACATGGATTAAAAGGAAGTGGAAGAATTCGGGTTAGCAATAATGAAGAGAAGAAATGAAGCACTAATTACAGTTTCATTGATGATGGAAAACGAAGAAGTGCCATCACTGGTGAGACGCAAGCCATCTTCTTCGGAACATGGCGGTTTTATTTTGAAGGAAGATAGGGATTGTATTCTTTAACAGAAGACAATTATTAACTAACAACAATCACATGTTTCTATTTTTTTTAAGTGCAATTATCCAACCCTTTTTAAATCAGAGGGTAACTTACTCTCTAATCTCTATGACTTGTTTAAATCTCATTGGTTTAAGAGTGATTAGGTGTAGTTAACTTTATTAATCCTCTTTCTTACTTTAATTTTACCAACTCAATCTATTAAGTATTAATTATAGTTAGACCCCTTTGTAATTAACCAATAATTTTACACAACTCCCATTTTATAATTTCCTATTTTTTAGGACCCATAAATTTTATTTTTTCATTAAAAAAACAATACCACTACACATCCAAGTAAATATACCAACCAAGTCAAACCAAATATTTTTACACCACTTTCACCAAGGAGCGTGAAACACACGCACAACATTAAAGAATTAGGGATTTCAAAAACACAAAAACAATTTTGGCAACTTTTGATTTTACTCCCATAAAAAACGGAAACCACCCACACACTCACTCACTCACTCCTATCAAAAACGGAAACCACCCACAATATCAACACAAAATCAAAGCTTCCAACAACAAATCAGAAAGAAGACCAGAGAAAATCGAAGGAAAAGTCGAAGAACAAGCGAAGAACAATAGATTTCGTAGTTGATTGAACACTTTGTTACACACTATTATCTTGTATTTGGATGTTTAGCGATTTCTTGTTTCTTGTATTTGAAAAACTGTTTCTTTTTTGTTTCAATTTGGTGTTGCTTGTGGATAAAGTGTTTGCTGATAAGTTAACATTTGATTGTTCAAGTAGAAAAATAGAAATAGAAACGAAATTACTAGAAGAATAAAAACGGAAATGGTAGAAAAAAAGTTGTTAACAAGAAACGAGAAAAATCAACCTTTCATAAAAATAGAAACGGAACTTGTACAAAAGAATAGAAACAGAAAATAGATGTTAATAAAAAACGGCTATGAACGAAAAAAGGAAAACCATTCTTATTAAAAATAGAAATGGAACTGGTACATAAAAATAGAAACGGAATTTCACATTAATCTAAATGCAATCCTTCAACCTCAGATATAGATTTCCTTTTCTTTCTCCTTGTTGCACTTGCTACTTTTTTATTCATATTTGAAAACAACCTTTTCTTTGGACGTCCTCTTGATCTAACATACGGTATCTCAGAAATCCCTTAGTCTCCTTGCACCTATTGGTGTTCCTTATCTTAGTAGAAAACCCAACACGTTTAGCATATTCTTTATAGAAGGAATTAGCTTCTTCAAGTGTTTGAAAAGTCATTCCAACCTTTGGAATATACTCCTCATCGATGTCACCTGAAATCTGCAGAAAAAAAGAAACCAGAAACAGAAAAATGCAAAAAATAGAAACGATTTATAAAGGAAAAATCAAAGTCATAATAACAGCCGTGTCTGATAAAGAGTAGAAACAAAATTAATTCAAAAGGAGAAACGATTTTGATATGAGGAATGAAAAACATAATAACAGCCATATTTGATAAAAGTAGAAACAGAATTGATTAAAAATCAGAAACGCTTTTCAAAAGAAAAACAAATTAACAATTTAAAAATAGAAACAATCTTCTCTTGTAAAAAGAGAAACTGAAATGGATGCTAATTAGAAACGATATTAACAAAAAACAGAAACGGAATAGAAACAAAACAACACAACAGAATGCATATACTATACAAATGATCTGATGCAAAACAGATCTAAAACAACATCAAATCAAACGAACAAATGCAATCTAAACCAGCTAGAAAACCTTAAATTGATGGCAAAATACCTAGATGCTAGAATCTGTTTCATAAGAAGAATCAGCAACTGACGAATACCTAATAACATCCATCCTCAACGAATCAGATCGAACAAAACGAAATAGAATATATCACGGTTTCACAGAAAGAGAACGACGATGAAAAAAGGCGTGAGAAATGAAACGGAAACGCGAATGCGATGAATGAAAAGCTGCCGACTGAAATTGCATATGAGTGATAAAAGAGGAAGGAGACAAATCAGGGATTTGTGATTTCAAAAAAACGGAAAAACCTAATACCCTATTAATGATAGGCGCGTGAGGTGTGAAGACTTGGTTAAACTTGGTTCTTAGAAAAGCTTGGTTAGCAATAATATAAGAATTCATCATCATGCAGTTGTGCACCAAAGGCCGGCGCCCAAACAAATGAGGAGAATTCTATGATGAAGTGGTGTTTGCATACATAGCATGAAGAGTGTGAGTAGTTTTATTTTAAAAATTAACAAAAAAAATAGAATATTTCACATGATAAATCTCAACCACTCATCGAGGAAAATATTCTTCTCTTCACCATTCTCCCTCTTTATCATAGCATGCACCAACAAATGAAGGATGGTTGATGGTTCTTGGGCGCCGGATGGCAATGGGGCAGGTTGGGACGAGTATTCAAGTACCCATACCTAAACCTAAATCTACAGGTATTTAAATTTTAGCCCCATACCCAAACCTACGGCTATATACTGCCTCATACCCAAACCCACGGGTATCTATAACATAAGTAAATTAAATTAAATTACTCAATAAAATTATTCATTATCTAATAAAATACTTTAGAAATATAATTAATTATAAATAATATATATTTATTTGCAACATGACAACAATACAATCATTTTAAACCAAAAGAAAATTAAATTTAAAATTTTTCTAAACTAAAATTACCAAAACAACTATCTAAATATTATTAAATATCTAAAAAATCAAACTAAACTATGTATATACATATATGGGGCGAGGCGGGGCGGGTAACGGAGCGGGGCGGCCAATACACATACCCGTCCTATACCCACGCGACCGCCCCAAATACCCGCCCCATTCGGAGCGGGACAGGTCAGGACGGGGCGGGCCAGATTGCCATCCCTAGCGCCGAGGAACACCGAAGTGATGCACTATCTTTTTTTCTTCTTTTTTTTGCTCTTTGTCCCTTGTCTCTTTTTTTTTTCTTCTTTTTGCCCTTTGTCCCTTGTGTCTAATTTTTAATCAAATCTTTCTTTTTTTTTCTTCTTTCTTCTTAGATAATGTGGTTTGATTAATACATTTAATTTTTTATAATAATCATATATATGAGAGGAATTAATCAATTTATTTAAATTGGATTTATCTAGGACTAATTTTGATTTTTTTTTAAATAAACCATGTATTACTTTTATATATATTGCGTTTCATGAATATATGTGTGTCAATTGTCAATTATATGAATTTTTTATTTTTAGTTGAGTAATAAAATAAAAAATAAACACTTTTAATTTTAACTCAATAACTAGAGTTCATTTAAAATAGAATAAAAATCACTTGATACAATTTAGCGACATTTAAAGAGGACATAGGAGTACCAATGCTATTTGGAGTGAAATCTACAAAGGAGTAATAATAAGTAGGAAGGAACTCATAGGATAGATTATACAATAAAAAAATGATGAAATTGAATACAAGAACCAAGGCAAAGGAGTAAAAACCAAAACTCCCTAATCTTGCTTCTATAACATTATTGCTGATAAAAATATACAGAACAACGACGAATATACTTTTATAAACGAAAAAAACACAAAAAATATATGCCTTCTTAATATTCATTATTATTTCAACTCACAAATTATATACTATTTTAATTATTTAATATATAACTAATAATATTAAATGATATTTTTAATTTAAATTAAATTTTCCGTGCAAAACATGGAAAAATACACTAATTTAAATTAATTTAATAGTTATAAATGAATTCTCGTATTACTTTCTCACATTTTCATGTAAAAATCGTAATTCTATATATATACATATATATATATATAAAATCTAAATAGAATTGAATACCGATCTTAAAAAAAGAAATACGAACAATATATATAGTTGGTGTTACGGACCGGCCTAATAAGACCCAATCCATTAAATAAATAATCAATTAATTTGGTCCATAAGTTAAGGATCAAGCTAAAGAGGAAAGATTCGATGAGATCATGAAGAGATCCCATCCGAATCTTAACCACCCGCTACTATATAAGCAGGGGGCGTTGCCCCCTCAAGGTACGCATTCTCTAAACCCTAATCTCCCATATTAGCCCTAGAATACTCATAATCCTAATTCTGGGATTCTAGTGTTATTCTCTCATCACATCAATCACCTTCTTTGGATCCAGCCCTCACTCTTCCAAGTGCTTCCCCTCGGAAGGAACACTTTCTCTCTCTCTTTCTCACTGTCTACTCCCTTTCACGACTAAGGTCCATTGGATCATTGTTTGGTACATCTGTGCTTAACATTGGCGCCGTCTGTGGGGACTAGACTTTAGAATCGAGTCGCAAGACGAAAGCTGAACTTCCGAGCCAAAGATGGTGAACACCCAACTCAACAACGACGTCGTGGACGAAAACATCCTGCAGCCTACCCCCGAGAAGGGAATAATCCCCTCGGATCAGAACATTCAACAACTGGAAGCCGCCTTGAGAGAGCTCCTCGAGAGACAAACTCGGGATGCGGAAGTCGTCGCTGAAGCAATGAAAAGGGCGGAGGCTATGACAGCTAAGCAGCAAGCTCTGCTGGAAGAAGCTGAAAAGCGTGACCAAGAGTTGAAAGAAAAACTCCGCAACAGGCTCACATATACAGACGATAACGAAGGGGTGGCTGACTCGTGCTCCTATACGTGGAAGCCATCGGTGGTGGTTGGAAACCCGTCGGCGAAAGAGAACAGCAAGCATCCCTTCTCACTCGCCATCCTCTCGGAAGAGCTCCCCAAGAAATTCAAGTATCCCACGGATATGGAGCCATATGATGGAAGCAGTGACCCAAAGCATCACCTAGATGCCTTTGACAAGAGGATGGTGCTCCTGAACGCTTCCGACGCTACGAAGTGCAAAGCTTTTTCAGTGACCTTTAAAAAGGACGCGCTGACATGGTTCAACTCTCTAGCTTCCGGAAGTATCAAGAGCTTCTCCGACCTGTCTGAAGGTTTTCTGAAAAACTTCACCACTCGGAGAAGGCTCCCAAAAACCTGCCTGAACCTCTACTCAATCGTGCAAAAGCCGGAAGAGTCCCTGCGGAACCATTTAGACCACTTTAACTCTGAATGCACCCAGATTGAAGGACTCGAGTGTCAAGCAACCCTCATGGCGTTGGTTAAAGGCCTTAGAGAGGATACCCCGTTCCTTAAAAGCTTTACCAAGAGGCCACCCAAAACTATAGAGGAAATTCAAGAGAGGTCTCATGATTACTTGCAGCAAGAAGAGGGGCAGACGGCAGTAAAAACTGACCGCGACAAGAAAGAGACCAGTTGGAAAGATCTGTCGCGAGAAGATCGTAGCAGGCGAGAACAACGCTCCGGCAGATCCTACTACAATCCACTGAATGTCTCCCTCACGACCTTCCTTCACGAAGTATCACAAGTAGAAAGAATCCCTGCACCACGGGCGATCAAGAATAATAACAGAGGTCACCGGAATGCTTACTGCAAGTATCATAAGCAGAACGGTCATGACACTGAAGATTGTCGTGACCTCCTCGAGTTTATTGAGAAAGGTCTGAAAAAGGGAAAGTTCCGTGATTACACCGGAAGGAGCAGTGATCGCAGGGATGATAGAAGGACGAGACATAGGGCGGACAGCCCGAAAAAGTCCACGGAAGGAAAAGATGACCGCAAAGAAAGCGTGGTTAGAAGGGAAATCAAGATGATTTCAGGAGGGCTTTCGGATGAGGGTAACCCGCCATCCCGGAAAGCAGCCAAACGGAGCAAACAGTCATGTCTCGCCGTAGAGGTCATGCCGAGGACATTGCATGATAAGCCACCTCTTGAAATCACATTTTCTTCGGAAGAAATCGGAAGAACAACCGATACCCTAAATCCTCCCCTAGTGATTTCCATGGATGTCATTGACGCAACAATCCGACGAGTCTTTATAGACCAAGGAAGCTCCGCAGACATCCTCTTCCGACGTTGCTTTGATGCACTCGGACTCACTAACAAGGACCTGGAAAGCCATTCCGACGAGTTAGTCAGCTTCTCCGACGAAAGAGTGACTCTAGATGGTTTCGTGACATTGTGGGTCACCGTTGGAGACCCACCAAACAGGAGGAGTACAAAAGTAAGGTGGCTGGTCGTCAACCATAATTCCGCTTACAATGCGATTATGGGAAGACCGACACTCAACCGGATAGGAGCGGTTGTAGCAACCTCCATCTTGACTATGAAGTTCATAACAGATGGAGGAAAAGTAGGCGTACTACGCGGAGACAAACAAGAGGCAGAGAAATGCCATAATGCCACCTTATACATCTCCAAAGAACAACTTCCGAAGCTAGAGAAGCCGGAAGAAGCCAGCGGATGCCTCCTAGTAGACCTCGAACCACCAGCTAAGAAGGTTTATGAGAGGCCGAAACAGGAAGGCGATCTCCAGCCAGTTCAAATTGGAAACCATTCCGAGCAGATAACTATGATTGCTAAGAACTTGCCGGAAGAATTGAAGAGCAAGTTAACACAATTCCTTAAGCTGAATTCTGACCTCTTCGCATGGACCGCAGCAGACATGCCGGGAATAGACCCGAACTTTTCCAGCCATAAGCTGTCCATCATCCAGGGTAGCAAGCTCGTAGCACAAAAGCTGCGGCGCATGAGCCCGGAAAAGGTGGCGGAAACAAAGAAACAAGTTCAAAGCTTTCTTGAGGCAGGGTTCATCAAAGAGATCAAGTACCCCACATGGCTCAGTAATGTGGTCATGGTGCCTAAAAGCAACGGGAAGTGGCGCATGTGTGTCGACTACACTAGCCTGAACAAGGCGTGCCCTAAAGACCCATACTCACTCCCAAGTATTGATGGCTTAGTAGACAAAGCTTCCAGCTACAAGTTTCTCTTGTTCATGGATGCTTACTCTGGGTATAATCAGATCCCTATGTACCCCGGAGACGCTGAAAAAACAACATTTGTCACGCCCATCGGCAACTTCTACTACAAAGTAATGCCGTTCGGGTTAAAGAATGCCAGATCTACATACCAAAGGCTCATGGACAGGGTATTCAAATAACTACTTGGAGGCATCCTTGAAGTTTATGTGGATGACATGCTAGTTAAAGCAAAGGCAAAGGAGGAATTGATCCCCAATTTGGAGAAAGTCTTCGGCAAATTAAGGGAACATGAAATGCGCTTGAATCCGGCAAAGTGTGCCTTTGCAGTGGAAGCCGGAAAATTCCTTGGTTTCATGCTAACCAACAGAGGAATTGAGGCTAACCTGGAAAAGTGTCAAGCCATTATCTCCATGAAGCAGCTGGAGTCTTTAAAGGAAGTTCAGATGCTGACCGGCAGACTAGCGGCCCTTTCTAGGTTCCTAGCAACCTCAACCATGAAAGCGGCACCCATGTTCAAATAAATGAAAAAGGAAACGGAATTCAAGTGGACGGAAGAGTGCGAAGAAGCTTTCAAAAGCTTCAAAGAGTACCTATCCGCACCCCCAATCCTGGTCAAACCGGAACCCGAGGAACCCCTCATAGTCTACTTAGCCGCGACTGAAGAAGCAGTCGTTGGAGCCCTCGTGCAAGAGAAGAATAAAGTACAGCAACCCGTGTACTTCGTGAGCAAAACCCTCCAAGGAGCGAAGCTGAAGTACCAAAGGTTGGAAAAGCTAGTATTGGCACTAATAGTAACCGCCAGAAGACTAAGGCAATATTTCCAAGCACACCCAATTATTGTCAAAACGGATCAGCAGTTAAGACAAGTGCTGAAAAAGCCAGATCTGGCCAGAAAAATGCTAAGCTAGTCGTTGGAGCTCTCAGAGTATCACATCATTTATGAAGGAAGAACGGCTATAAAAGGGCAAGTAATGGCTGACTTCATTGCAGAACTCACTCCAAACACCCCAAACCCCGATTCGTTGGCATGGGTCCTTCACATAGATGGATCCTCAAACAGCAAAGGAAGTGGCGGGGGCGTCCTCCTAGAAGGACCAAACGGAGTAACCATTGAGATGGCAGTGAAGTTCCAATTTCAAGCGAGTAACAACTAGGCAGAATATGAAGTGCTGATAGCAGGCTTAAAGCTAGCAAAACAGGTCGGAATCTCAGAGCTAGAAGTCAGATCCGACTCTCAAATTGTCACCTCTTAGGTGAACGGAAGCTATCAAGCCAAAGACCCCCAAATGACCAAGTACCTGGAGAAAGTGCAAGAGCTTCAAAGCTCCTTTAAGCAGGTACAAGTGAAACACATCCCTCGGAAAGAGAATGACCGAGCGGATACACTGTCAAAGCTAGCAAGTACTAAACCAAGCGGAAGCAACCGCACCTTGATCCAAGAGATCAAAGACAAACCATCCATTGACGAAACCCAATCGGTCCTTGTGATCTCAATCGGAGGTAGCTGGAAGAAGCCCATTATCGACTTCCTCGAAAAAGGAATCCTCCCAAAAGAAAGGGGGAGGCAAACGTCATAACAAGGGACGCAGTAAACTATGTAATGGTGGGCGGAGAGTTGTACCGAAGGGCAGCGGCTATGCCCCTGCTCAAGTGCGTTGAAAAAGAAAGAGTCCCCACCATCA